>VMKM01001524.1:0-133395 GCA_008360985.2 Macquaria ambigua | reverse complement strand
ATTGGAGAAATATGATCCCTTTCCTGGTTCTTGTCAGTAAACATGCCGCAGCATTCTGGATCAGCTGGAGAGTCTTAAGGGACTTATTGGGGCAGCCTGATAGTAGAGAGCTGCAATAGTCCAGCCTAGACGTAACAAATGCATGGACTAGTTTTTCTGCATCTGTTTGAGACAGGATGTGCCTGATTTTTGCAATGTTACGTAAATGAAAAAAGGCAGTCCTTGAAGTTTGTTTTATGTTTATGTTTAGGACATATCCTGATCAAAGATAACTCAAGATTCCTTACGGTGTCGCTGGAGGCCAGGGCAATGCCATCTAGAGAAACTATATCTTTAGATAATGTGTTTCGAAGGTGTTCGGGGCCAAGTACAATAACTTCGGTTTTGTCTGAGTTTAACATCAGAAAATTGCAGGTCATCCAGGTTTTTATGTCCTTCAGGCATGCTTGAAGTTTAGCTAATTGATTAGTTTCATCTGGCTTGATCGACAAATATAATTGGGTATCATCTGCATAACAATGAAAATTTATGGAGTGCTTCCTAATAATATTGCCCAAAGGAAGCATATACAAGGTGAACAGAATTGGTCCAAGCACAGAACCTTGTGGAACTCCGTGACTAACTTTGGCATGCATAGAGGATTCATCATTAACATGTACAAACTGATATAGATCTGATAAATAGGATTTAAACCAGCTTAGTGCAGTGCCTTTAATGCCAATTAAATGTTCTAGTCTCTGTAATAGAATGTGATGGTCAATGGTATCAAATGCGGCACTAAGATCTAACAAGACAAGTACAGAGACAAGTCCTTTGTCAGATGCAATTAGAAGGTCATTTGTAACTCTCACTAGTGCTGTCTCTGTGCTATGATGCACTCTAAATCCTGACTGAAAATCCTCAAACAGCTTGTTGTTGTGTAGAAAGTCACACAACTGATTGGTGACTGCTTTCTCAAGGATCTTAGAGAGAAAAGGAGGGTTAGATATAGGTCTATAATTAGACAAAACCCCTGGATCAAGAGTGGGCTTTTTAAGAAGAGGTTTAATTACAGCTACTTTAAAGGACTGTGGCACATAGCCTTTTAATAAGGACAGATTGATCATATCTAGTAAAGAAATGCTAACTAAGGGTAAAACTTCTTTAAGCAGCCTAGTTGGGACGGGGTCTAAGAGACACGTTGATGGCTTAGATGAGGAAATCATGGAAGTTAAATGTAGGTAGTATGAACAGTACCAGTGAAGGGCTTGACAACCCGGTCAGTATTTATGTGCATTAGCGATGGGCAATAATATTGTAATGCATATTGCTATATTGTTTTACACATTTGTTTTCAGGGTTTCTAGCAAATAGTAATTTGAAAGCTACCAAAGTTATCTATATAAGGTTTTGTTAGACTAACTGGAAATAAATGGAACACAGTTTATTGCATTAAACATTTAGATTATGATATTTTGCTAATTTTAGATGTGATTGTGCATGTCTGTAACATGGAGACACATATTAATATAAATGAACCGTGACAGATTTCAAACACGTCTAAGTTGTAGAAAGGGTATTACATTTTCTTCTATGAGGTCTTACAAAATTAGATTTGAAATCAAAAAGTGTGCAGATACCCTGGCTGATGTCAGCGAGAAAGCCATTGGTCGAACTGCCATCTGACCACAATGCGTCTTCCTGTTCTCAGGAGATTACATTTCCAGGCTCAACTCGTCAAGTTCAAACTCTCAAGAATATATGAATATATTTATATAGATTAAAAGAAATAATGCCAAATATAATAAATAGGGACCAGTGTGGTTTTGTTTCTAACAGGTACTTAGCTGATAATATAAGGTGTACTTTAAATATAACTGATCACTGTCAAAACAGTTGATGCAGAAAAAGCATTCGATTGGGTACTTTGGCCCTATATATTTTCAATACAGCAAAAGCTTTTGGATTTCATCCCAAATGTATACTATGGTTACAATTAATGTACAAAAATCCTGTAGCAAGTCTTGTATCAAGACGTCTAAAAATACATAGGGGAACCAGGCAGGGAGATCCACTGTCCGGCCTGATTTTTGCCATGTGCATGGAACCACTGGCTAAAGCAGTGAGACAGCAGAACCACATTAAAAGAGTAACAACAGGACAGGAGGATGATGTCATCATGTATAGAACATCACCTGAAACCTCACTACCAGTTTTAAAGGAAACCATAAAAGAATACAGTGATTTCTCAGGATGTATATTAAATGAAACTAAATACGAAAGAGTAACCACTGGTAATGAGCTAATGCAGGCGGCGAAGAATAATTTAGTTAAAATGGAATCAGAACAAAATAAAATATTTAGGAATTGAACAAAATGTATGAAATTAATTATCAGCCTTTGGAAGAAGAACTTAAACAATATGGTCGACAGACAGTGCAGAAGCACAGTGGTTGTCAATCAAAACAGGATCCATACCAATATCCATAAAACACTACTGTATATATAGACAAAAAGGATTATTCACAAATCAAAGGACTAAACAGATGGGTAGATATTTTTTTAAAAACTCAAGTCATAAATATATAAAACTCTTGAGAACAACATGGACACCAATAATAGCACTCAACAAAAATGAACCAGCTGAATGAAGAAGAACAGAAACAAGTTTGTGGAGAAATTCACAAAACAACACACTCTAAATATTTGAGGGAATTTGCATGGAAATGACATACAAGATTTGTATTACTCCAAATGTGCATTCTAAAATATACATATACATATGTATAAAATGGTTTGGCTTCACTTTTGGACTGCAGTAGAGCCACAACCCCTTCTTCAGCAATCATGGCCGACCATGAGGCAAGGAGGAAGCACAAGGCACATTTTAAACAATTAATCATATTGTTAAAGTACATCATTTGTGTTTAAACTGTGTTTAAAGTAAACATAAGATGTTGTATTACTTATACATATCGAAATATCACACAATTTATAGATTGTACTTAGGATTAAAAAAAAAAATCTGTCCATTGAAATGGTCAGTGAATCTGAATGTCACCGGAAGGGAAACAGGGAAATACTGTTTTGATTGATCCTGACTGTTCTGATTTGATTTTCTAATTATACAATTATACAATACAACTAATTATATATCAGTTTATAATGATCCTATTGACACACAATGGAATGGACAGAAAAAATAACACATAATGTATAAGTATATTAGATTATATATATATTATATATTAATATATATTAGTATATTAGTAGAAATCCGCCATTACATTATTTTTTTGTGTGTTTGGAACATAATTGGGTTCTGAACGGGTTGAAATATTTGTATTCTTTTAAACAGGCCTCTGGGACATTTCCCTCAACCATTAGAGAGACAAGCAGACAGAGGTTATTGATTTCTGCAGACAGAAAAGACAGAAAAGGGAAAGTGTTTAAATGAAAGGCAAACCAATAAAACTTTCTTGGTACTTGGTACTAAAAAACACAGTCACAAACTATAAGACATCTGTCTTTTGCTAAATTTCCTGCTGGGAGCCCAGGCCCTCTCCGCTTTGGTATCCTCCCTATTGTCTCAAGTTTTGTCAGAGTCAAGACCCTGTATGTATGTGTGCGTGCATTGGAGGAAGTGTGTTTTCCTGATGTTTAAATAACATCCTGCTAAAAACTTCCTCTACCTACTGTCTGGCCGATTAAGACTGCTTGAATTAGGCGGAATTCACATAGAATCAGGCGCTGCGGTGAAAATGCAGATGTTCCCATTCATTTGAACCGGGGTACTGCGTTCAGGCTGTGGTGGAGCCGGCTGCAGGGGTTGCCGCAAAAAACGCAGTGGCCTGCGGCAAAAAGTTGAAACGGAGTCAAGTTTTGGAGAAACGCAACCCGACGTCACGCTGCGGCAGCCAATCATGCCGGCGATCAGACCAGCAGACCAGGTGAAGAAGAACTTTGTTTACCTGTAGCATTGTAGCATTAGCTGTTTAGCTGTCTATTAACTGTTTACTGAGCAACTGTGAAGATGGAAGAGAGACTGATCGATCTGCTCCGTGATTACTGTACATCAGCTGTTCAACCCTGCCATGAGGGAGCACAAAGACATTAATCGCTGTGCAGTGGCTTGGCTTGTATCGGTCTTCAAGCTGGGTTTGCTGGTTAGTATCAGACACTCCCACACCGCCACACAACCCTGCAGCAAATCGCCGCAACACCTGATTCTATGTGAAAACGGCCTCACTGGAAGTGTCTTGCTCCAGCTTCTCCAGAGCCCTCATCTATGAGTCACAACAGCACTTTAGAAATGAAAAAGGTGACAAAACTCTATATTTCAAAGCAACAAACTTTAATAAATTCTAAGTTTCACAGAGTAGCTTAATTTCTGCCTTGAGTTTTGTGTTTGGCTTTATCCAGTTTTCACTTCGGTTAACTCACTCCAAGTTAGACGAACATTGAATTTGAATTTAAGATACTTGGTGGACTTTGTGACTCCTAGCAGAGCAACAAGTCCTCCAAATGAAACAACAAAATATGTTGTTGGGTCCATGCCCTCCACAATGGCACATACAGCATTTTCTGATTCTGACACCACAGTGGTTTGGGTAGGTTAAGGAACAAATACAACTTGCTTAAGGTTAGTACGACTGATGCTGTCTCAGTAGTTCTGTCGAGCAAAGTTCAAATGAGTGGGTTCTCGTTTTGTTGCACACAGTCCTGCCAATGCTTTGTCACATACTGGCTCAAAGGAAGTACAAAGAGGAGAGGACCACGCAAGACTCTTTAACCAAATGTTAATTTAACAAAGTATAAAATAACTAAACGCATGCATTAGTAACATCAATAGTGTGTGGAGTGCATGAGTTGTATGTGTGGTGTATTGGACAATAAAGACAAGGTTAAACCCAACCAAACAGCAAACAAAATGGCCAGGGAGAGACATAGTGAATGACAAGGTGTTTTCCTAAATAGACTAGACGGTTGTCACACCCTCCTCTTTAAGAGCAGGATGAGCAATGTACAATATGAGTGCAATATACAAAATATTGAAAAAAATATTCATCTAGTACGGTTGCCCTGAGATGCTCAATGCACTGCAACTTAAGAAAACATGCGCTAATAGACAAAACACAAGCAAATAAAGAAAACACCTTCATCAATTTGACAACGCTTGTGCAGCTTTAAGAAAACCAAATAAAGAAATGCGCTGCAAGCAGTGGCGTGTACAGATGTTTTTTGACTGGGGTGGCCTAAGTGGGGCACTGACTTATGCATGGGTGGGATGAAGTTGGAATAGCATTAATTTACTATTTCTCATATCTACTTTAATTACTAACATTACAGCATCTACAGTTTTTTTACATTCCTGTGTTTAAAATGTTAATTTAAAAGATGAATAGACCTACCAATCACAACACAACAGAGTGGCACCATACAAATGTAATATAAAGCTTCCATACTTTATTCTTTAAGTCCTCAAAAAGAAATGATACAAATGACAAATGATACCTCCAAAGTAGACTGGATAAAAAAAGAAAACAATTCAAAAATACAGCTCAAAAATACAATCAGCTTCTCCAAAGCCAGCATTCTAATCAGATGCCCGAACCACCTCAACTGGCTCCTTTCGATGCGAAGGAGCAGCGGCTCTACTCCGAGCTCCCTCCGGATGTCCGAGCTCCTTTCCCTATCTCTAAGGGTGAGACCAGCCACCCTGCGGAGGAAACTCATTTCGGCCGCTTGTATCCGCGATCTCATTCTTTCGGTCACTACCCAAAGCTCATGACCATAGGTGAGGGTTGGAACGTAGATCGACTGGTAAATCGAAAGCTTTGCCTTCCGGCTCAGCTCCCTCTTTACCACCACGGTCCGGTACAACACCCGCATTACTGCTGATGCTGCACCAATCCGCCTGTCCATCTCACGCTCCATCTTACCATCACTCGTGAACAAGACCCCGAGATACTTGAACTCCCCCGTCTGGGGCAGTAACTCACCTCCAACCCAAAGGGGGCAGTCCACTGTTTTCCGGCTGAGAACCATGGCCTCGGACTTGGAGGTGCTGACTCTCATCCCAGCCGCTTCACACTCGGCTGCAAACCGCCCCAGTGCATGCTGAAGGTCACAGTCCGTTGAAGCCAACAGAACCACATCGTCCGCAAAGAGCAGAGATGCTATTCTGAGACCACCAAACCGGACACTCTCTTCCCCCTGGCTGCGCCTTGAAATCCTGTCCATGAATATCACAAACAGAATTGGTGACAAGGGGCAGTCCTGGCGGCCCCACTTGGAACGTGTTTGACTTTGTGCCGAGAATGTGGACACAGCACTCACTTCGGTTATATAGGGACCGGATGGCTTGTAGCAGCGACCCCGGTACCCCATACTCCCGCAGTACCCCCCACAGGACCCCCCGGTGACACGGTCGAAAGCCTTCTCCAAGTCTACAAAACACATGTAGACTGGATGGGCAAACTCCCATGAACCCCCCAGGAGCCCTGCAAGAGTAAAGAACTGGTCCACTGTGCCACGGCCAGGACGGAATCCACATTGCTCCTCCTGAATCCAAGGTTCGACAATCGGTCGTAGTCTCCTTTCCAGCACCCTGGAATAAACTTTCCCGGGGAGGCTGAGCAGTGTGATACCACGGTAATTGGAGCACACCCTCCGGTCCCCCTTTTTGAAGACGGGAACCACCACCCCGGTCTGCCACTCCAAAGGCACTGTCCCCAACCTCCATGCGACACTGAAGAGGCGTGTCAGCCAAGACAGCCCAACAATGTCCAGAGCCTTCAGCATCTCAGGGCGAATCTCATCCACACCTGGCGCCTTGCCACCAAGAAGCTCTTTGACTACCTTGGAGACTTCTGCCAGGGATATGGGTGAGTCTTCCCCCGAGTCTTCAAACTCTGCCTCCTCCACTGAGGACATGTTGGTCGGGTTGAGGAGTTCCTCAAAGTGCTCTTTCCACCGCTCAACAACATCCCCAGTCCGGGTTAGCAGCTCTCCTCCCCTGCCAAACATGGCCTGGGCCAAGCCCCGCTTTCCCTTCCTGAGTCGTCTGACGGTTTGCCAGAACTTCCTTGAGGCCAACCGAAAGTCCTTCTCCATAGCCTCCCCAAACTCCTCCCACACGCGGGTTTTTGCTTTGGTGACCACCGAGGCCGCCGTCCTTCTGGCCTCCCAGTACCTGTCCGCTGCTTCAGGAGACCTCTGGGCTAGCCAAGCCCGAAAAGCCTCCTTCTTCAGCTTAACGGCTTCCTTGTCCACCAGCGGGTTCTAAGGTTGCCGCCTCGACAGGCACCGACGACCTTCTGACCACAACTCCTAGCGGCCGCCTCAGCAATGGAGGCTTTGAACATGGCCCACTCTGTTTCCATGTCCCCAACCTCCCCCGGGATGCGCGAGAAGTTCTTCCGGAGGTGGGAGTTGAAGATCTCATGGACAGGGCCCTCCGCCAGACGTTCCCAGTTCACCCTCACTACGCGTTTAGGTTTGCCAGGTCTGTCCGGCAGCCGTCCCTGCCATCTTATCCAACTCACCACCAAGTGGTGATCAGTTGACAGCTCTGCCCCTCTCTTCACCCGGGTGTCCAAGACATACGGCCGCAGATCTGATGATACGACCACAAAGTCGATCATCGACCTGCGGCCTAAGGTGTTCTGGTACCAAGTACACTTATGAACCACCCTATGCTCAAACATGGTGTTTGTTATGGCCAGTCCATGGCTAGCACAGAAGTCCAACAACAAAACACCACTCGGGTTCAGATCGGGGAGGCCATTCCTCCCAATCACCCCCCTCCAGGTTTCACCATCATTGCCCACATGAGCGTTGAAGTCTCCCAGCAGAACTATGGAGTCTCCAGGTGGTATCCCTTCCAGGACGCCACCCAGGAACTCCAAGAAGGCCGGGTACTCTGAACTGCTGTTTGGTGCATAAGCATAAACAACAGTCAGAGCCTTCCTCTCCGCAACTTTCAGTCGCATCGAGGCGACCCTCTCGTTCCCTGGGGAAAACTCCAACACAGCGGCGCTCAGCCAGGGACTCGTGAGTATCCCCACACCCGCCCGGCGCCTTTCATCCTGGGCAACTCCGGAAAAGAAGAGAGTCCAGCCCCTCTCCAGGAGTTTGGTTCACTAAATATTATTGCACCTCTTAAGACTCAGTCCAAGTCCTCAGAAGGAAAGCAGCAGCCTTGGATAAATCACAATATTCGCAGCAGCAAAAGGGAATGTAGAAAAGCAGAGCGCAGATGGAAAAAATCTGGCCTCCATGTTCACTTCAATATCATGAAGGAGCTACTATTAAATTACAACATCATGATTAAAGACGCGAGAGCACAGTATTTCTCAGAACTCATTTCTACCCATCAGCATAATCCTAGAATTTTATTTAAGACTGTTGACCGGCTGGTAAATCCAGCCCCTCCTTGTGCCCAAGCTGAATGTGATGCTGACTGTGAAGTGTTTTTATCTTATTTTCCTGATAAAGTGGAGTCAATTAGAGCCTCTATTACCCCCAATGCCTCCTACTCCGATGTCCTGCACTCACAACAAGACAATTTTAACCAGTTTTATCCCATGACCTTGTCTGAACTTTTAGAAACAGTATCACATATGAGAGTGTCTTCCAGCCCTCTTGATGTGATACCAACAAAGTTTTTACTATTTTTTTTACTAGTAATGGATTCTGTCGGGCCGTTTTTACTTTCTGGTTTTAACAGTTCCTTGTCTAATGGTTATGTCCCTGATTATTTTAAAACTGCTTGTGTGAATCTATTGCTAAAAAAACCTGGACTGGATCCCGCCCTCCCTCAAAATTATAGACCAATTTCAAAGTTACCTTTTATATCAAAAATTTGAGAAAAAATTGTGTCCAAGCAACTTCTCTCTACACTGGAAAACAACAACATTTTTGAAAAGTTTCAAT
Organism: Macquaria ambigua; assembly: GCA_008360985.2. Taxonomy (NCBI): domain Eukaryota; kingdom Metazoa; phylum Chordata; class Actinopteri; order Centrarchiformes; family Percichthyidae; genus Macquaria; species Macquaria ambigua. Next base: position 124,479 of record VMKM01001524.1, on the reverse strand, counting down.
CTGGTTTCCAGAAGTACCACAGTACTGAGACTGCCCAGCTCAAGGTTACCAATGACCTCTTAATGGCTGCTGATGATGGCATGTGCTCAGTCCTTGTACTCCCGGACCTTAGCGCAGCCTTTGACACGATCGATCACAGCATCTTGTTAGACTAAGGCACTGGGTGGGGATATCTGATACAGCTTTGCAATGGTTCTCATCTTACCTGTCCAATAGGAGTTTCTGTGTCTCTGTGAACAACCATGTCTCTTCATTTTCGTCTGTTAAGTATGGTGTGCCTCAGGGGTCGGTTTTGGGACCAATTTTATTTTCTTTATACATGCTTCCCCTTGGGCACATCATTCACAGACATGGTGTCTCTTTTCATTTTTATGCTGATGACATGCAGTTGTACTTGCCTGTTAGATCCACAGACCCTGGAATGTTGAGTTCACTTACCGACTGCCTCAATGAGAAAACTGGACATCAAAAACTGGATGTCAAATAATTTTCTTCAGCTGAACTCAGGCAAGACAGAGATCCTCGTAATTGGGTCCCAGCAGATGGCAGAATCAAATTCTGCCATCTGCTGGTTCCCTTTTGGATCATATCAAGCCTGTTGCAAGGAATCTTGGCGTCTGGTTTGACAGCAATTTAAGTTTTGAGCAGCACACCACAAAGCTTGTACAATCATGTTTTTATCATCTTAGAAATATTTCAAAAATATGCCATGACTTAACGTTTAAAGGCACAGAGACCATTTTACATGCTTTCATCTCATCATGCCTGGATTGCTGCAACAGCCTTTTTACCGGTGTGAACCAAAAATCTATTGATCGACTCCAGACTGTACAGAACTCAGCTGCCAGGCTTTTAACCAGAACCAAGAAACATGATCACATCACTCCTGTTTTAGCTTCCTTACACTGGCTCCCAGTATGTTTTAGATTAGATTTTAAGATTTTACTGATTACTTTTAAGGCTCTTCATGGCCTCTCTCCCTGCTATATCTCTGACCTGTTAGTACCGTACGCACGGGTATGTACTTTAATATCCTGTTAATATGTCTGTTCCAAAGGCCCGCCTGAAAACTAAAGGGGACAGATCGTTTGCAATCAGCGCCCCCAGGCTCTGGAGCGATCTGCCCGAGGAAATCAGGTCGGCTGAGTCAGTGATCTCCTTTAAATCCCTTCTTAAAACATACTTTTTTCGGAGAGCCTTCCCTGATTTTACCTGAGTTTTAAATTTTCTTAGAACTGTCTTTTATTTCCTTTAAATGTTTTTATCTTGTAGTGGTATCTACCCTCTTGATTTTATGACTTGAATGTTTTGTTTTGCTGTCCTTGTGAAGCACTTTGTAACGTGGATTTTGAAAAGTGCTCAATAACTAAAGATTATTATTATTATTATTATTGTATTATTATTGTCCATTAATCTTTCAATTTAACATATTATCTTGTGTTGAAAGAGCCCTGGAGGAAAAGCAAACTGACACAGTTTTTTCTAATGTTAAGTGTCCCTCAACCCAACCGGTTGAGACAGATTACCGCCCACCCAGAGCCTGGTTCTGGTTCTGCTCGAGGTTTCTGCCTGTTAAAAGGGAGTTTTTCCTTGCCACTGTCGCTTAGTGCTTGCTCATGGTGGGAATTGTTGGGTCTCTGTAAATATAAAGAGTACGGTCTAGACCAGCTCTATATGAAAAGTGTCCTGAGATAACTTTGTTATGATCTGGCGCTACATAAATAAAATTGAATTGAATAGACATGAGCTTTCAAACCATGCTGCTATAGACTGTAAGGGACAGCTGGGTAGAAACTGACAAAATTGTTCTGCTGGATACATGAATAACCGCATTGTCCACATACATGTGAAAATCTGCTCAGAGACAGGATTCTGGTGTCATTTACATATAAACCGAAGAGATGTGGGCCAAGGACAGACTGTGGGATTCCTGTTTTACTCTCCAGCAGAGATGATTTCTCTGTCTTAATAATAACACACTGTTCACGGTTCGAAAGGTCGGATTTTAACCATTGCAGCATTTTATCAGAGAAGTTAAATTCCACCCCAGAAGACATTATACGATTACACTGTTTTAACAGACCCACTTGTATTCACTGTAGTAGTACTCACTGTAACTTTGACATTTAAAAGCAGTGGAGTGACCCTTTAAAAGCCCAGGCTGCTGTGGCTGGGAGTAACATGATGCTAATGAGAGTCACGGTCAGCTGAGCTGGTTCAGCTCATGTCATTCTGGTCGGTCAGCTGAATTATTTAGCTTGTTGCATTTGGCTACTGTCTATGGCAGGCAGGCTGGGTTGAACAGAAGAGAGAGAGAGTGGTTCTCTAGTCTTCTCATCTTTTACAGCTGTGTTTTCTTGTAAAGAAGAGGATAGGCTCTGTCTTGTGCACCTTCCCCCTTTTGTCTATTAAATCATTCATCATCATAAATCAGCCTGAAATCAAGCCTCAATGGTCAGTAGCTCTTCAGCTCCACTGCCATCACCACAGCCAACCAACAAGTCATCCAAATTAAACGGCAAAATATGTTGTTTGTCCATGCCCTCTAGAATGACAGAAGTGTTCTGACGCCCCTATCTGCAGGATGACATCATTGGACAGGCCAACACTAATGTGGGTTAATAAAGATTTATCCAATCAGCTTCATACAGGCCTCATGTGCTTTTGTCCATGTAGTAGCTTTATTTAAATATGTACTTTCATTGAGATTATGATCTCTTTTTTCAGAGATACCTGAAAACAGGAAACATTTACAGACAACCACAAAACCAGCATACAAGAAAAAACTCATATGAGGTTACAAAAAACATTCAAACGACAAATAGAATTAATAAAACCAATTACAAGAGTCATAAAAAACGTTTCAAATGTCCAGCTTGAGAGCTGTTTGCATAGTACAAATGAATTCAGACCTGCCAAGGTTAGTGTGCACACAGATATCTAAGGTTAAGTCATTTTTGGATTGTGTACTGAAGTTACAAGACTTAAATAAGAGATGTGAGGTAGTTTGTTAAAGAGTAAGATCCTTTTGTCTTCCTGCAACAACTCAACCTCTCGCAAGATTTCAGAGCGAGACTTTTCCTTGAGCGAGACTTTCTGTTTCTGGTTAAACAAAAAGGATCTTACTCTTTGACAAAACAGTCTGTCTCTGTAGGGATCCTTTCCATAATGTTGTCAGACACTTAGAATAATAGTCTGAGCCTGTCAGTGGCAAAAACAAGAACTTTTAGTGGACGGACTTTTCACGGGCGCAATTGCCCACAAGGATTATGTTGCAGCCATTGCAGCCCATTCGCGGATGCCAGCAGAGACAATCTACTGGACCAATTACAAAATGTTTGGTAACTAAGGTTTGGTAACATTTGTAAAAATAGGGCAGGTTTAAAGATACAGGAGTTTCCCTTTAATATTACACAAACATTTGACCGCTAAGCAGCTGATTCCATGCCAATCAAGTGTAACGTTACAACATGTTAACAACAAGAAGAGAAGTGCTCGTCTTCACTCCTAAATCCCATTTTATAATATCTCAAGACAAATCCAGCAAGCCAGCCTTAGGTTACAATCTACACAAACAGTGAAGCTCAGGCAAATCAACAGTAACGTTAGCCACATCCTTGACAGCAACACAGAAAACTAACCAACCACACAATCAGCCAACATATTGTTATTCGAGGCCGAGAAGTTGTACTTACTGTTACATGTTCATCATGTTTACCATGTGCCTTTACACACTTTTTCTTTCAGCAAAGCAAATAAAAAAGAATCCCTGTCTTGATCAGGTAAAGTAATCCAGTTGGAGAAAGGAGATTTGTACTTAAGCAATTCAGTCAAGCTTGCAATTTTGCAAAATTCCCGTGATTTCTCTGCATTATCACCATAAATTTAATGTCCATAATGTTACCTTGCCATGAGAATGAAAGAAAATTGCAACAAGTCCACCAGGAGTTCTGCTGAAGGCATTAACGTTACTGCACAAAGTAAACCTTTCCAAACAAAACTTGCTCTATAAACAAAAATAACTCCTCATTTACAGTTAACAAGGCTCTTCAACCTCTCCTCTTATCATCAACACAAACTCTGTGTGTGTGTGTGTGTGTGTGTGTGTGTGTGTGTGTGTGTGTGTGTGTGTGTGTGTGTAGGTGAGAGAGAGAGATAGAGAGAGAGAGAAATATATCTTGCCTGTACAATTTATGATATTAATAAATATATTAATATATTACAGTAGGCTAATGTAATATATTAGCCATTCAGAATACCAAAGACAGTTCTTGCATATTAAGTTCAGGCAAAATTGAAAAAATAAAATCGTTGTCTGCAATATAAATGCACAATTATGAGATTATCTTAATGACTAGTATGATTTGTTCTTAATGACTAAAAGTATGATTTGTTCTCTTGGAGCTATAATAATCAAATTTCTACCAGAATCTTTATTTTTTGGTTCATTCTAGACAGACACAGTTGTCTTACACTCATTACTTTGAATAAAAAACAGTATTGGTGTATTGGTAGAAAAATACAAGGATTATAAAGACAACATAAGCCTCTTTCACCATAGGTTCCAATTACAGCACATTTAAAACTGGACCCAGGTAAGATGGCTGCCATATGGTTCCATCCTGGAATGGCAAGTCATTATGACACGTTGCATCTACTGTTTTATATCTATGTATCAGACGGCCTTTAGTTCTATGCAAAATTCGTGGTTTTATTGTTAATTTTCAAATGTTGAATATGAATCTTGAATCGCAGTACTGTCAAATCATATTTCTAAGTATTTGTATGAGTCAGTGAGAGTGATACAGTTACCATTTAGACACAGGATAGTCAGAGACATAGGTAGATGTAGGAAATACAGTTAGTCTTATCTGCATTTAAACAAGCTGGGTGTGTGATTAAGAGGTGATATCTGGAAGGCAGACTGAAGATGAGCTAAAGTCTGTTCAGCAGTGGAGCCATGGTATATGAAATTGTGTTGTCAGCATAAAAATAGAGGTTAAAGGAATAATAACGATGGTATTTAAATATCATGTAAATAGAAGTGGACCAAGAATAGACCCCTGTGAAACCTCATTACTGACAGTGCTCGATTTAGCTCCATCAGTCGTGAGCAACAGCAGTCTCAGTTCTCCCTGTAAGTTAAGGGAACTAATGAGTCACATCATCTTGGCCCTTTAGACAGTTTGCAAAGGATGATTTTATGATGCTTTTGAGAGGTCAATGAAGAGTGTAGCACAAACAGTTTTTTATCCAGTGCAGAGATAATGTAATCGATTACCAAAACTGTAGCTGTTATTGTGCTGTGACCCAGGTGAAAACCAGACTGCTGTGGATTTAGTCAGTTCAGTGAGTCGATAAGGGCTCACAGTTGTGAGTTAACCAAAGATTCCAGGATTTTTGCAAAGAAGGAAAGCTCAGATACTGGATGGTGGTTGTTGAGATCATTGACATCCCTTATGTAACAGTATAATGATGGCACTTTACCACATAGCTAGAATTGTACTGAATATAAGGCTTATTAAAGATAAAATTATACTCCAAGTGTGGACAAATGATACAGAGAAGGGTCAAGGTTATCTGCACACAATGATTTGCTAATCAAAGCAGAGCATTGTAAACAGCTGCACTAAAAACTAAACTGAAAAAAAGAAATCAGCAATCACTAGAAGAAACAGAGAGCAACATGGCAATGATCTACAGCCAAATCACCAGACATGCATTTTCAATAGTTAACAAAGCATTAAATAATGCTTTAAAGCTTCTACAATGGACAATCTGTTGGAAATAAGACGAGATTCTACTTTGATTTGTGGGTGGAGATGGGACCTTGTCTAATAAAGAGAAAGAGCTGTTGACTAATGATCTGATTTTGCATTCGTATTCAAGCTGCTAGAGCTCGTTGAATTTAGGGAGCAGCCTTCTGTGTATGTAACAGCCCAAGCTTGTGATGTAGATTGAAAAGTTGAGGTAATTTAATCTTGGCCTTGATCTTGGTGATCTTTGGCACTGGTAATGGCCATACAAGCTGGTAAAACAAACACAAGTGATAAATAAAATTTCTCCATGAAACACCAATAGGTCTACATCTATGTCAAGGCGGACGGACAGTATTAGAGACAATGGGAATGGTGTTTAAGATGACCTGGCAAAGATTGACATAATATCATTTGCCTAATGATTTGCACGTATTCCAGGTGAGCCTTATATTGTATAAAAGGAGTGAGTCCATCATAAGTTACACAACATTGCCCTTTCCCCCCTTGCCTGCTCTGCAGGTGTTGCTGTTGAAGCATTTTAATCAGAATTTCAGTAATGGATTTTTTTCTAAAGAGAGAAAAATTATTTTATAAATGATACTGAGATTTGGTAATGGTTTATTTCAACCAATTACTCTTTTTTTATATTTTGATCTCTCTCTTGCCTCTCAACAATAGAGGAGGAGCGACCTCCTCTGCCTCTGTGGACCAGCCTCCCCTGCACTGCAGGGATCATGTGCCAGTAGATTGCTTCTTATAAGATCAACTTTTGATTCTCATTGTTATTAAAGACTTGACATCTTATTTCGAGGGAAGTTAAGCTCACAGTGTGGTGTCACTGAGGTCACAGCGATAATGCCAGACTAGACCAGGTCTAGACAAATCCCCCTTGGTCTCCTTCCCCACTGGTGTTGGAATGCATCTCATATCGTCACAATGTGCAGACATATGGTGCTTTGACACTGAGCCTGTCTCAGGCATGGCAGCACCCTCCAACAGTGAGTGTGTGTCAACTCCAGCTGTGAAGACATTGTGAATATGTGTGTGTGGCTGTAGACTGTGGTGTTTGCATTTATCACTGAGTTAAAACTACTGTCCTAACTTCACTGTATTAAAGAATATTACAATTACTGAGTCTCTTTTGGACTCAAAAGACCCAACTCTTTTCTCTCTGACTCTCTCTGACTCTCCCTCCTGTTCCACTGTGAAATCAGAGCCTTCATTGCTGATTCTAATGAATACTGGGTAACTTGACCAGTGACTCTCCTGATCTAGACACTGGTTCTTTATGTTGCTGACAAAGCTGCCAGCCTGACATTTGGTCTTGATTGAAGCAATGTGCTGATTTTGCTTAGCCTTTGGGTAATGCACAGTGATTTTTAAATACAATAGAGGGTAAATCTTAATGAGGTATTACAACCTCCAGTCATAGCTTACCTTAGTATGGTCCTCTTACTGTGAAAGGATTCTGTTAAGGTTTCTGTCAGGCTAAATGGTGCTAAATTCTCTTCAGCAAGCAAAAACAGTTATCAAAGTGACTCAACAGAAAGATATCTCCACTAGGCAAGATAAGAGTTTCATACGGATGGTAATGTTTGCCACATGATGAATCCGAGCATTTTCGGTGTCTGCCTAATTTTTTTGACAAAGCCTAACTACTATACATTGAAACTAACACACACAAAAATTAATTTGCGCCTTGTACTGGATTATTATTATTGTTATTATTAATAGCTGTAGCAGTAGCAGTAGTAGTGGTAGAAGTAGTACCTGTTTCAATAACATCAGATTATACTATATTGCAATATATTATATTATATTATACAGTATACTATCACAATATTATATTCAATTTAAATTATATCTGTATATATACACACACACTTTGATAATAATAGTGTTATTTTTATTATGTATATAGTTTTATTATATCATATTGTGTGCATATTATTTATATTTGCATTATATCTTGTACTGTATATCATAGTGCATAGTAGTATATAGTATAGTACATAGTATATATTTTTATGTATATTGTACTTATTATGCCTACTTATTTACCTGTATGTATGTATAGTACATACATTATACTACCTCAATAAGGCTTTCAGAGTACTACTGGACAAATTCTTTTTGCATGCGTATGGTCTGAAATTTTGTAAGGTATTATAATGATTACAATGTATATAGGTTTTGAATTTCATTTCTTCAGTGTAATTTGATTTAGTCAATTTTAAGTTGGTTTATGAACCAGACAAAGCGGGCAACACCCCAGGGTCCCTGGTTCACGGCATGTACAGTACAATATCAATTAAGGCGGATCCTGCATCATTAGCCAGTCTTGTGGCACTGTCTTCTAGAAGGGCCCTGCGTCAAAACCTAGTAGTACGACCATTTTTACTGCATTTAGAATACCTGGGGCCAGTTGGTATTATTCCAACATAGAAGGACAGGGTGGTTGCTTCATGTCTGGACATGAAATCAAGCTACCATGTGTACACTGAATTCCACCTCTGGGGATAAATAGTCTTATCTTGTGTTATCTTATTTTATCTTATCAAGAGACCAAAATTTCTACTTACACACATGAAATATGAAAATTGACAGCTTGTCATGGGATTTGCTGGGCACATTCTGTTCTCAAGGGGGGTTAACCCTTCTGATTGTAATGACCTTATGACTTTTCCTCTATAACCACCCTAAGGAATCAGAATATTATTCATTCTGTCCAACACTTTTCAGGACGCTTCTGGGGCCTGCTGGTGGGACTTCATATTTTAAGTCTTGTTCTTTCAAGGGTTATACATTTTTGTATTATACAGTGCACAATCTCGGACATACAAAATGTATAAGGTGGCTTAAATCAACTAATTTCCTGTCCTGCATGCTGTCTAGAAACCTGGGAAATGTGGGTTTGAAAAATATCTTTGCTTACTTTGCTTGCCACATCACTGAAATAACTCCATTCATGCCAGGAAGGAATCGTTTCTTAAAGTGTTTGTGTCACATTTTCTGAGTATTTAATTTCAAAACTTTCATGATCCAGTGATTATCAGGACAGAATAATGATTCAACAATTCTCCCTTACATTTTAGGCATTGAAATAATTCCCTTCTTTGTGTATTTGTGTTTGTGTGATAGTTTATCACATGCATCAACATTCCAGAGAATAACAGAAAGCAAAATGGAGAGAAGGCATCTGTTCCCCTTTCTGTAATAAATGAGTGGAAACCTATTTGTGGGAGAAAAGAGCAGCCAAGGCTGGAGAGTGTATTTTATACAATGTGTGTGTGAGAGAGAGAGAGAGAGAGAGAGAGAGAGAGAGAGAGAGGAAACGACGGGAAACAGTGGAATGACGTGGTTTGAGTCCACTGAGCCAGCAGGAAGTCGGGTTGCTTTATTTTTCATCATCTTCCTGGCCTCACATTCTCTCATCTCATATTCATGTGCATACCTCCCCCCGGTCTGTTAGTTTGAAGAAAAAGTGCTGAAACACTTTCCCATACCTGAACTACTTCAGGTACACTGGTTTGCTTTTTAAAAACCACAGCTGGAAGTGAATCAGTAACTTTAACCCCAACACAACAACTTTTAACTTAAAGGGCCCCTGAATTTCTGGTGTCTCTGACCTGAGTGCTCAGATATGTTCCCAACAAAAGCAGGAAGCCTCATATACCACTTTTCCACCAACTTAAACGGGTTCTGTTTCAGTTTGCACACCTAATTCTGAACTGTTCGGAGCATTTCAACCAAAAATAAATTGGTTAGGGACCTGAAAAGTTGGTTCCCAAACTAGCAGGTTTTCCTTGATCTGAAGTGCGAACCGTGACGTCATCAGTGGGTGTGTCATATTGTACAGGTTGGAAAGAGAGGATGGAGAAGGCAACAATGGTCTATGATCTACTATGGTTTACTACGTCTTCTTATCATTGGATAAATGGATCAAAACAAATATCTGTAATAACAGAACAAAAGCTCGCAGGTAATCAATGCCATCCACCATCTTGTTTACTTCTGTTGTGCATTGTGCAGCACCCTCCGTTGATGACGCATCCTTGATTACAATGGTTCTGCTCAAAACTGATTGAAATGCAGGCTGGTTCGCTAGATAGCGACATGGTTCCAAGAATCCTGAATGGAACCGGTTCAAGTGTGACACATTTCACAGTCATATTTTACTTAACTAAAATAGTGCGACAACAATTGTGTAAGTGTATGTGTGTAAGTGTATGTCACTGTGCAAGAATGGTGCTTATGAAATGTCACGCCAGCCAGTGTATTCTGCGTCATTTTATGTCATGTCTGTTTTTGGTCTTCAAAGCTCCAAATTGTGTCTCACAGTGAGATCTAGGACCACTGTTTTGGATTGACGACCAAAGATTTCACCATGTTTCTCTCACAATTGTCAGACAGCCCCAAATCGCACAGTGTAAAGGGACCTTAAAATGTTATTTTCATCAAGGACTCTGCATTAGACAAACATCATACTACACCAGCATTTTAGGAAATACATTTGACAAGAGACGATGAATACAATATCATCTCTGTGCATACAGTACAAAGAGAGGTTTACTGTTGGAATTAAGCCACTTTATTTTTGATGACATTTAGCTTAGCATGATTGCATTTTCAACTTGTGATCTAATGGTGTGTTCCCACCAAAAGTGAAGTGAATATTCCCCTCGTTTTACTGGCTCGAGTTTGACCGCTGGATCATTTGTTTTTATTTGCGTTACTTGCGCGAGTAACGCAAATAAAAACAAACCCGTTATTAACCGTTTTGCCCTTCTCTTCCAGAAAAAAATAGAGGAGTGCCAGCAACGTTTATTTCTTTTCGTTACCATGGCTGAAATAACTAATATTGCTGCATTGTACCTGTTGTGGAAGTCTCAAATACGTCAGAAAACTAAACTCTGTAGTGTTTGTGTTCATAACATCATCTGGAGGCGCACACAGCTCGGTGAATCTCACCGCCTTCTCCAGGAACTGCGTCTGGATGACAGCCGCTTCCAGCGCTACTTGAGGCTGACCAGAGCCCAGTTTGATGACCTGTGAGCTCGGATCGGTGCCAGGATTTCTCGGATGGACACCAACTACAGGTGTTCCGTCTCAGCTGCGGAGCGCCTGTCCATCTGTCTCTGGTGAGTGGCAGCTTCATATGGCTTACTACAGCAGTATGAACCCAAAATAAACAGATTTTGCTGTGATTTAATTGCAATAAATGTATCAAAAAGATGCCGAGATAACTACATCATGATGCCAAATTGTTGCAAATTGCTTTGTCAGGTCTGTCCACAAGACAACAAGCAAACAACTTTTAAAATGTTTGTTTTCTCAATGGAGTTCAGATCGATCAGAGCTATGCTATGGTAACATTGTAGCTGCTCTATCACACACTCAAAATAACGTAATCTAAATCAGGCATAAATACGGCAGCGACGTTATTGTATATACACATAAATATATCTACATACTGTGTAACTGCAACTCACATTCATTTATGTTTATTATTGATGACAGCAGCTGTGCAGCCATATATTTTATGTAGACACCCACAGTGTGTTCACTACAGCTCAGTTAAATGTTTTCTATGCTGCAGATACCTTGCCACTGGTGACTCATTCAGGATGACTGGCTTTCGCGACACAGGTCACGCGAATATATCGCCCGAGTTGAAATTTTTCAACTCATGCTAATAGACGGAAGACACGAATTCCGTCTATTCGCGCCACGGAAGTTGCGTCATTCACGCCGCCCGACTCAAATTCACGTCTATTTACATACTTTGTATGTAATATCACCGCCAGAAACGCTCAATTCGCTTTTGGTGGGAACACACCATAAGATGTTACTATAGATGCAAACAAATCGACTAATCATTGGTAGGTCTTTGCACATTATGTGCAAAACTTTGTATTCATAAGCAAAAAATTGATTTACTTTTAATAGCCCTCAAATTCCATTAACAGAGCCCTCCAGATCTGATTTCATTTCAGATCTAGTGAAACAAAAAAACATACCTGATTTATTCATGTATTCATGATTATTTTTGCATTTATATCCTGCAGTCAGTTTTTTAGCTCTTTTTTTATTTTACTGTTATTAGAATAGCTCTGGTGTAATGTTGTAATTAATTTGTATTATGTATTGCCTTTGAAAAGGGGAAAAAGGGTCCAGGACCTATTTAGGTGAAATTGAGTTAACAAGCTAGTTGCTAATTCATTCAAGAGTCAAACCAGGCCACCCTACTGTAAGGACCGAATGTTTGAGATGTAGTGTGACCCGGGGCGCAAGTGAACTGTTATTAATGGGATCTGACTAACTCATGATCAAATTACTCATGATCAAAGTCCTCTGAAGTCTTCTGTTTGTTTCCATTTACAAGTTCAATTTCAATTTCAACTGTATAAAATAAATAAACAACATTTCTTTAGGACCAGAGTTTAAAACATCAAGACAAAAATATAAAAAACCTGAAGTATATGGGTACAATAATAGAACTGGGTATGTTCAAGTAAAGTGAATGTATATATAATATGTAACATAAATAATTTTAAAGCCAACACCGACGGGGAAGTCCTAAAAGTATCATAACAACTTCTAAGCGTGATTGTCAAAAGATCCATCTCCATGACAACTGAGCAAGTGGCATCTGCTGATGAAGACCATGTGATAAAGTTGAAACCTCTGGAAAAGTTGACCTAGAGTTGGAATTATTTTCTTTCAGTCAAACAATTTGAAAGAAATTAGAATTGTACATTGAATTGTACAACTGTTGCACAATTCATCCATCACCCCAACAGAGTGCTTCCAGCCATACTGGATGAACATGAAAGCGACTGTGCTGAATGATTGCAACCTGAGCTGTGGCCCCACTCAGGTGTAATAGAGTCCTACATGATGGACAGTTCAGCACAGGCTCTGTGGGAAAATATGCCATCAGGACAGTCAGGTCTCATCTACAATCCCAGGACACCACAGCAAGTATTTTGCCGTTCAGACAAAAGGAGAGGGAGTTGATTCAATTCACTTGTCTGACATTACTTCATTTCACGATTCTGACACATTATCAGCCATGCACATCCTCCACCTGCTCTGGGTTAGTGAGGTGGCTTGTATGTTTGAGAAACAGTCTTTCTTTTGTTCTTTCCTTCAATTTTTTCATTTCTTTTGAAGTTTATTTCATGACTCATCCATCATCCATCTCAATTGCTGATTGTGTAAATATAACATAAAAGGGACTGATAATCTGGTGGCTGATGCTTTGTCTCGTGCTGGGTGTTAGGAATTAAAACATTTCTTTTGGGGAATGAAAGGTTTGATTTTAGGTGGGGGGGTGTTATGACCCTGGGTCATGTGTATATTAACTGTGACTGTGTGAGACTGTGATTCTGATGCTGTGGTCCCTCCCTGCCTGAGGGTGGTGGTGTTCACCATGCTGTGTTTTTTTTTCTAGTATGTTCAGTTACAGGTGGTGGCTGGTGATTGGACAGGAGACTGATGGCACCTACTTTAAAATGGCCTCTGCCCAGGCTGACTGTACTCCTTCTCTTTGCCTGACTCCCAACCAGACCGTGCTGTGCCGTGCCGAATTATGTTTTGCTGGATTTAAATTGTTATCTTAGTGCTCCATGAACATTGTTAAAAAAGCAGTCCGGGTACCTGTAGGGGAGAGAAGCCGTTTTTGTTTCTACTATTCTCCTGTTTTATGTTAGGGAGTGAGGTAAGATCCCTGTATTTTCGTTTTTCTGTTTCTTTGGGTTAGGTTATTTAGTTGAGTTCACATAGATTGTTTTGTTTGTTGTTTTGGCTGTGCTCTCCCTGGCGCCAATTGTACCCTGTGACATGAATAAATCACTTCTGTTTGGACTACATCTGTTGTGGCACTGATCATCCTTGGGAGCAGGGAAAGGGAGGGAGTCACTTTCTTTATGTTGTGCACCGGTTTACCCCTAGGCCGGTCGTAACATAAACTGGGGGCTCGTCCATTTTTCCCTTGTGTTTCGTTGGGTAGGCGCGGTAGGTATTGTGGCACATTTTGCCATATTTCTGGTTGGCTTTTTTTTTCTCTGGTGTGGCACTATGGAGTTTGATTTGGATAGTTTCGCAGTAAACCCTACACTACAACAGCTGAATAAATGTAGGAAAGTGGATTTGATGCTCATTGCTAACCTCTTTGAAGTGCAAGTGCCATTAAATGCAAGGAAAGAGGAGCTGAGGCAGCTTTTGGTTGAAAGGTTGTTTGCGGATCTGTCCACGGCGGATGGAGCGGGGAAAGCAGAGGTGGAGCTCCGAGACCCGGTGCCGCCCATGGCGTCCGCTCATACAGATCCTCCTCTTATACCAGGGATGTCGGTGGAGGAGCTCCGACTGACACTCCGCATCAAGGAAGTGGAGGTGAGACATCGGGAGTTAGAGGTGGAGGCTATGCACCTACGGGTGAAAGCTCTAGAGCTGGAACGCCAGCCCGGTGTCGCTCCCCACTCACATGTCACACAGCAAACCCAGCCCTCTCCCCAACACAGCTTTGATGTGAGCAAGCATATTGCACTCGTTCCACCGTTTAGAGAGTCTGAGGTGGATTCGTATTTTAACGCATTTGAGCGTAGCCACTTTGAGTTGGCCAAAGGATGTTTGGCCCTTGATGCTTCAGTGTAAATTAGTAGGGAAGGCTCAGGAGGTATGTGCCACCCTTACAGTTGAACAGAGCTTAGATTATGATGTTGTTAAAGCCACGGTGTTAGGTGCATATGAGTTAGTGCCTGAAGCATATCGACAGAAATTCAGAAATTGTGGGAAAAGTGCCAACCAGACTTATGTTGAGTTTGCGCGTGAGAAAGGCGTTCTTTTTGATAAATGGTGTTAAGCCAGTAAAGTCAGTGATTATGCCCAGCTGCGGGAGCTTATGCTTTTGGAGGAATTTAAAGTGTTTGCCGGAGCGCATTGTTGTCTATCTAAATGAACAAAAGGTTACGTCTCTCGCTGAAGCTGCGGTCCTTGCAGATGAGTTTACTCTAACTCATAAAAGTGTTTTTGTTTCTTCGGTGCAGCGCGAATCACGGGGAGGCCTGCCTGTTGAAAATACAAAAAAAATATCGCCTAAAGTTTTTCGGCGCAATCACATGGCAGCGGGGGAGACTCGTGAGTGTTTTTACTGTCACGAACCTGGCCACTACATTGCAGTCTGTCCGGTGTTGAAACAAAAGGAACAAGCAAAGAGTAAAAGACCCTCTGCTGTAGGGTTAATTCAGAGTGAGCCACTTGTTGGCCAGCCTGAGGTTTTGACAGAGTTGCTTAAAAGGGAAATTGATGATGACTTTAAGTGGTTACGTTACGTAGGGTTTTTTTTCCATGACTGGCAATGAGGTAGACAGGGTTCCCATTACTATCTTGAGAGATACTGGGGCAAAGCATTCTCTGGCCCGACGTGGTGTGGTACCTTTTTCTGACCAATCTTACTGTGGGTCTGACCTACTGGTGTGGGGAGTTAAAATTAGTGTTTTACGCGTGCCGCTTCACACAGTGACACTTTCCTCCTCCTTGGTGTCTGGTCCAGTGCGAGTCGGTGTACGTGATCGGCTCCCTATTGCAGGGGTTGATCTCATTCTCGGCAATGATTTGGCTGGAGACAAAGTTTTTCCTACTACTCCTGAGGTAACTGAAAATCCTACTGCTTGTGTGTGTGTGTGTGTGTTGTGGCTCCTGCTGTGCTTGATGCGCCGCCCATTTTTCCGGCATGTGTGGTGACGTGTGCCCAGGCTCGTAAGCTTGGTGATTTAGCAGAACTTTCTGACTCGTTTTTGAACAGTTCTGATGATTTAGTCAGACCCTCATTTTCAGAACTGAAAAGGGTGCCTGTTTCGATTGAGGTGGTACCAGATGAGAAAGATTTGTGTTTAGCAGTGGATAAAGATCAGCTCACCAAGGCTCAGCAGGCTGATGTTACGTTGGCTAAGTGTGTGTCTGCTGCTCAGGACCAGGGAAATGGGACACGGCCTGTAACTTACCTGTTTGATGACGGTGTTTTGCTGCGTAGATGGTCTCCAGGAGCTGGGATGGAGTGTGATGTGGTTACTCAGGTGGTTGTGCCAAAAGAGTTCCGTCTCCAAGTCTTAAGTTTAACCCATGACCACGGTCTGTCTGGCCATTTGGGAATAAAGAAAACATATAACCAGGTCCTCCCAATATTTTTTTTTTTTGGCCTGGGTTAAAATCCAATGTTGCGAAGTTCTGTCGCTTTTGTCATGTTTGCCAGATAGCGGGTAAACCAAATCAGGTTATTCCTCCAGCTACGTTACATCCCATTCCTGTAATGGGCGAACCCTTTGAGCATGTGATACTGGATTGTGTCGGGTCCTTGCCAAAAACCAAGGCTGGTCACCAGTACCTGCTTACCAGAATGTGAACAGCCACCCGTTTTCCTGAGGCCGTCCCACTGCGCACGTTGCGAGCTAAAGCCGTGGTGAAAGCCTTGATTAAGTTCTTTTCCACCTTTGGGTTGCCAAAGCGCATCCTAACTGATCAGGGGTCTAACTTTATGTCCAAGGTTTTTGCGCAGGTGATGGCAGAGTTGTCTGTCAGGGCGCATTGGAAAGATTTCATCAGACATTGAAATCCATGTTACGTAAGTTTTGTGTTGAGTCTAACAGGGAGTGGGATGAGGGTCTGCCACTGCTACTGTTTGCCATTCGTGAGACCGCGCAGGAATCTCTGGGGTTTAGTCCAGCTGAGCTGGTTTTTGGGCACAATGTGCACGGCCCGCTGCGCTTGTTGCAGGAGAGATGGCTTGCAAACGGGCCCAGCCCTGCGCACAGCATCTCGGATTATGTGTGTCATTCAGGGAGAGGTTGCACACAGCTTGTGAGCTGGCTCGCAGTTCCCTCTCCGCCATACAGTCCAAGATGAAAACAAAATATGATGAGAAAACTGTCCGTCACACTTTTCAGCCAGGTCACCGTGTTTTGGTTCTGTTACCTATTGTTGGTTCCCCTTTTGAGGCAAAGTTCTGTGGTCCTTTAAGGTTGAGCGGAGATTGAGTGACACAGATTATGTGATTAAAACGCCAGATAGGAAGAAAAAGTCCCGTGTGTGTCACGTCAATATGCTCAAACAATATTTCTATCAGGATACTTCCGACATGCCGTCGGTGGAGTCATGTGTCTCTCCTGTGATGGCTGTGGTGTCCCCATCATATTGTCCCGAGGAGGATGGGTTGCATCGGCAGCCGGGTTCAGTTCCGTGTGTGCGTTTAGAGAATTCCAAGGTTCTGGCAAATCTGGAAGAGTATTTGTCTTATTTGTCTGAGCCAGCTAAAGGTGACATTTGTCACCTCGTTCGTTGTCACGCACCGCTCTTTGGTGATAAGCCCACACAAACTACAGTCTTGGAGCATGATATAGATGTTGGCGAGGACAAGCCCATTAAACAGCACGCGTACCGTGTTTACCTGGTGAAGCGCGCTGTTATGCGGAAGGAGGTTCAGTATCTCCTAGAAAATGGCTTTGCAGTGCCAAGCTCCAGTCCGTGGAGCTCACGTCTCTTCTAGTTCCTAAATCTGACCAAACTCCTCGATTTTGTAATGACTACCACAAAGTAAACACTGTTACTAAGCCAGAGTCATTTCCTCTCCCACGTATGGATGATTGTGTGGATCGTGTGGGGTTGGCCAAGTACGTCACAAAGTTAGACTTATTAAAAGGTTACTGGCAGGTGCCTCTTTCACCACGTGCATCTGAGGTCTCGGCTTTTGTGACCCCCGACCACTTCCTTCAATACACTGTCATGCCTTTTGGGTTAAGAAATGCTCCAGCTACTTCCCAACGACTGATGAATACAGTTCTTTCTGGTGTCAAAAACTGCGAGGCATATTTAGACGACATTGTGTGTTATTCTTCCTCCTGGGCTGAGCACGTAGACGCTTTACGAGAGATATTCGGCCGTCTGGAGAGTGCTTCGTTGACGTTGAATCTGGCTAAATGTGAGTTTGGTAAGGCTGTGGTTACCTACTTGGGAAAGCAAGTAGGGCAGGGGCAGGTGCGCCCTTTGTCAGCCAAGGTGCAGGCTATTCTGGAGTTCCCTGTGCCAGAAACGCGGCGGCAGCTCCGCCGGTTTTTGGGACTGTGCGGCTATTATCGTGGGTTTTGTAAGAATTTTGCTAGTGTAGTTGCGCCCCTCACTAGCTTGGTAAGTCCTTCTAATCAATTTGTCTGGACGGCGGAGTGCCAGGACTCGTTTGATTCTGCTAAGGCTCTTCTTTGCAGCGCACCTGTCTTGGCTGCGCCGGATTTTGCACGTCCCTTTAAGATGGAGGTAGATGCGAGTGCTTACGGTGCCGGTGCTGTTCTTTTGCAGGAGGATGATCATGGTATTGATCATCCTGTGTGCTATTTCTCAAAGAAGCTGAATAAGCACCAGGTGAATTATAGCACAGTTGAGAAAGAAGCCCTGACAGTGCTGTTGGCACTACAGCATTTTGAAGTTTATGTTGGTTCGAGTTCAGTACCCGTTCTGGTGTATTCAGACCACAATCCTCTTGTGTTTTTATCCCGTATGTGAAATCACAATCAGCGTCTTATGCGCTGGTCATTACTGCTGCAGGATTTCAACATTGAGATCCACCACATAAAAGGGACTGATAATCTGGTGGCTGATGCTTTGTCTCGTGCTGGGTGTTAGGAATTAAAACATTTCTTTTGGGGAATGAAAGGTTTGATTTTAGGTGGGGGGGTGTTATGACCCTGGGTTATGTGTATATTAACTGTGACTGTGTGTGACTGTGATTCTGATGCTGTGGTCCCTCCCTGCCTGAGGGTGGTGGTGTTCACCATGCTGTGTTTTTTTTTTTCTAGTATGTTCAGTTCCAGGTGGTGGCTGGTGATTGGACAGGAGACTGATGGCACCTACTTTAAAATGGCCTCTGCCCAGGCTGACTGTACTCCTTCTCTTTGCCTGACTCCCAACCAGACCGTGCTGTGCCGTGCCGAATTGTGTCGCTGGATTTAAATTGTTATCTTAGTGCTAATGTGCCGAGCTACTGGTCTTCCATGAACATTGTTAAAAAAGCAGTCCGGGTACCTGTAGGGGAGAGAAGCTGTTTTTGTTTCTACTATTGTTTTCTCCTGTTTTATGTTAGGGAGTGAGGTAAGATCCCTGTATTTTCGTTTTTCTGTTTCTTTGGGTTAGGATATTTAGTTGAGTTCACATAGATTGTTTTGTTTGTTGTTTTGGCTGTGCTCTCCCTGGCGCCAATTGTACCCTGTGACATGAATAAATCACTTCTGTTTGGACTGCATCTGTTGTGGCACTGATCATCCTTGGGAGCAGGAAAAGGGAGGGAGTCACTTTCTTTATGTTGTGCACCAGTTTACCCCTAGGCCGGTTGTAACACTGTGTGTGGACAAAAGTTGGCCAAAAATATGAGATATTTATTAATATTGAACTGACACCACTCCTCCAACATAAACGACAGAATAGTTTGTCAATGACTCCCAAAACGACATATATAGGTGTACTGGACCTACGTTGTCATGGTAACAATAATAAACGTGATTAACGTTGTGAAATGGTCGCAGTTTGGTTAAGTTTAGGCACTAAAACTACTTGGTTAGGTTTAGGAAAAGATCATGGTTTGGGTTAAAATAAGTACGTTAGTTACGTCAGTTAAGCTACGTAAGTTAAAATAAGTCAACATTGACTTTTGGTTTGACACGGGACACGAACGGCTGACAGTGGCTGACGGCGGAATGTCAGCTGTAGTGTTAACCCAGGAAATGATCGCTGCCTCATTGCAGGCACGTTTGCTTTACTTCTTACAGCGTCCCATACGGACGGTTACTCTTTAACGGGGTTCATCCACTCCCGCCCTCCACCATAGACGGCCTTATTATATATACAGTTAATATACAGTATATACCAGCGACCGTACTTTTAATTTTACTTTTCTTTTACTATAATAGCTACTTTTCTTTTGTTTGTTTGTTTTTCCCAACTTTATTTAGAGAAATAGGTCATTAACAGTAACAGACCAGGGGGATGTCTTACCATGAAAACATCAAATAAGCACATTTCATTTTCACAGCCTTCATACTGAATGAAAAGGAGATTGTGTCAATGTAATGTTTGATTTCATAAATGATTAATAGAAATGAGGGTTTTGAATGTGTATATTTGGTGGATATGGCATTTTTCCAGTATTATAATTAAATTAATTAAATACATTGTGATTATTTTTTTTTTTTTAAAACCAAAAACGTTGAAACCAAATAGTAGGCTACATTTTTCAAAAATATCTTAAAGTCAGAGACTATGTTATCAGTGATGACTGATATAATATCTTTCCATAGTTTCTGCATAAGGACAATGCCGAAATAAGTATAACAGAGTTTCAGGGTGGCATTCATATGTTCATAACAACAGACTTACTATAATAGCTACATGTAATAGTAGCTGTATAGCACACCGACGGGAGACCGGTGAGAAGAAAACGCTAGTGGGAGCTGAGAGTCAACATGGATCGCCAAAGTCAAGAATTTCAAGTGAGTTTTTTATTTTAATGGTGCTGTTACTTCCTTCAAAATTAATTGACAAAGTCATATTTGCAGCACAAGAATACATCCATGATAATATCACTGGCTTTTAGGTGTTGTACGTTATGGCAACACTGTTACTAGGCAACTAACAACAAAATGGGCGCCGCCATGTTTGTACATTAGCAAGGATGTCATAAATCAACCACATCAGCTCATGCTCACTGACAAAGTACAGCAAAATAAAACAATATCACAAAAACGTTGGTTCCAGTAATAGCACCATTAAAGTAAAAAACTTACTTGAGGTCCTTGACTTTGGCAGTCCATGTTGTCCAGCAATCTGCCAGACTCCCGCTCCTGAGTGATGAAGATGACGTCGTTTTCCTCTCACCGGCCTCCCGTTGGTGTGCTACTATTACATTTAGCTATTATAGTAAAATAAAAAGCATGGGCGCTAGTATACGGTATATTAAGAATTATAGTAAAAGTAAAAGAAAAAGTATGGTCGCTGGTATATATATTAACTAAACATATAATAAGGCCGTGGAGGGCGGGAGTGGATGAACCCGGTTAAAGATTGATTACAGGACGCTGTAAGAAGTAAAGCGAACGCGCCCGCAACGAGGCAGCAATCATTTCCTGGGTTAACACTACAGCTGACATTCTATTGGTTGGGGAATTTTGACAGTGTTGTTGCACAAAAAAATCCAAGAGCAGAGCAGAAATCTGAGAGCACACGTTTCATGAGCACACGGTAGCAGCCTGAGTGCGAGGAGAAGGGCTGAAGCTGGAGCACAGGAAATCTGCACAAGCAACAACATATCTGAGTGCAAGCATACAGTTTGAGCAGAAGCAGAGCAAATCCAAGCACAAACGGGCTATTTGAGTGCGAGAGCAGGGTTTTAAGGGAGAGTATTACAAAATCTGAACATGAAATCAATAAATCATAGTCTCAAACCGAAAGACCACGCTCTTGATTACAGATAGGAAAAAAGCACCATAGTCTCCTGGGTGACAGTCCTGTGTTGTTTTACGCATCCACACCAACTTCCTCCCTAAGCAGACTTTGTCGCTCTTTACAGGTTGCCGCCTAACAATGAACGTAAATATGGGTTGTAATAAGCTGCTTGCACAGATGACCTATAGGGCCATATTTTGGGGGAGGAAACCACCATCTCTAACCAAAGGGTTTTTGTTTCGTCTAAACCACAGTCAGGACTCAGGATGTGAACCCCACTCTCTGTTGTCAAAGTGATGAACTTTGTATGGCCACCTCCTTGTGGTGTGGTGCAGATAAATGTAGTGCATTCACTCTCTGAAACGTTGCCTCTGAACATAATCCAAGCATCAATTATTTTTGTCATTGCAACGTAAATGGGAAAACACTGTAATTTCTAGGAGATTCAAGGAGTTAGTTGGAGGATGATGCCTGTGCTAAAAAGAATGACCTTTGTTTTTGCCCACACAGGTTAAATAAAAGTTTGTCAAAACCCATTTGTGGCTAACTGTATGAGTTGGCATTTGTTTAAGATGTTTAAACCTCATGGTTTAGCCTCTGGTATTCAATTCAGTTTTCAATTCAGTTTTATTTATATAGCGCCATATCATAACAAAGTTATCTCAGGGCACTTTTTCTAGTAGAGCAAGTCTAGACCGACTCTTTATATTTACAGAGACCCAACCTTTCCCACCATGAGCAAGCACTATGCGACAGTGGCAAGGAAAAACTCACTTTTAACAGGTAGAAACCTCGAGCAGAACCAGGCTCTAGGTGGGCGGTCATCTGCCTCGACCAGTTGGGTTGAAGGGGGAGAGAGAGAGCAGGAAGAAAGAGAACATACAGCAGCACAATACAGTTTCACACAGAGATGTAACGCAATGGCCGCGGCAATGGCATGGCTGTCAACACCAACAGAAACAATACTAAGAGCAATATTACAGCAGCAATACTAATAATAATATCAACAGCAGCTGCAGCAGCAGGTGCAGAGGAGGAGCACGGGGGCAGCAGGCGGCCGCAACCATAGATCCAGACTCTACAGCTCCGGAGGCAGAAACACCTGCAGAAAGCAACAGAAGGAGAGAAAAAGGGGAGAGAAAGCACACAACTACGGGAAGAAGTTGAATTAGTAACAAGCATTGATGGGATATGAGGGCGTACAGATGGAGAGGAAGAGGAGGAGAGAGGAGCTCAGTGCATCATAGGAAGTCTCCCGGCAGTCTAGGCCTATAGCAGCATAACTAAGGGGTGGCTCAGGCTCACCTGAGTCAGCCCTACTATAAGCTTTATCAAAGAGGAAAGTCTTAAGCCTACTCTTAAATGTGAGGAGGTTTTCACTTCCTGTGGCCAATAACATTACCGTGTTGTCTCTCGTGCCCAGTTGTCTTCGAATACTTTGTTACGCAATAGCGAAGAGGCTAACGGCTAAAAGTAGCTAACGTTAATCACCAAACAACAACAAAAAGGTACGTAAACTAGGACAAAGCATTATGACTAGGTGATAACTACAACCTTAATCTACAGCTAGTGCAAAATAACAGCAGTGACATTAAGTGGTGAAACTGTCAACTACAACACAGGGTAATATAATGCTACCCTATTATTAGGCAGATGAAATTGTAACATTATAACAAACACATAATGATAACCTACACTGGCAAACTGTTAGAAAGTTATCTAACCCTATATATTTAGCTTGCCGGTATAATTCACTTATCCTCATCCTCCAAGTTATCCCACCTTTCAAAACGATGCGCCACGCCAACCGCAATTTTACTTTTACGGAACTATTTCAGCTAGTGCAACCCTTAAAATGTTAGTATCGTAAATGTTATCGTAAACTCCAACCTAAGTTCAAAATGATGTTCAAACTAGGCTACATTTGAACTTACGCATAGCTGGTGCAACCCATATCTGCAGTCCAGGCGAGGAAGCTACAAGTAATGGACTCTAGCTACGAATGAATTATTGTTAAGAGTTTTTTTTCTTGCTCTTTGCTGTGGAGACCACTGATCTCTGTATGCTTGGAATCCATTTCCAAATGTCTTGTATAAACGTACAGAAAGACAGATATTTGTATTTTGCCTTTATTGATACAGATTTCCACCACACACTCTTACATATCTGGGGTCTCTACTTACCTGATAAACATAATAGAGAAAAACATTAACAAAACAATAACTGTTGTGACATTTTGACACCAGAAAATTAATGACAAAGATTAGTCAAACTAATTGAACCATACTTAGAGTCAGGATCAGGTTTATTGCCAAGTAGGTCTACACATACAAGGAATTTGCTTTGGTATATTGGTGCATAACAATAATAGTAAGTAGAATATATAAAGAATATTAAATCTGCTTTTCCTAACTTGTTAAAACTTGTCACACAGGTGAAACAAAGCTAATCCATGTCCCTCAAAAAAGAAAAAGAAAAACAGTGTAAGACTGGTCCATAAACTCCAAAAGTACATTTTTTGCACACATTTTGTGAAACATTATTGTTAACAGATACGGTTTTAAAAGCTATTTGAGGCTAAATGGTAGCCAACATGTGTATTAACATTAACTAGGTCCAGTTGCTTACTGTCAGGTAAACTGAATAACAACAAGAATCTACATCGCTGAAGGTTAAAAGAATTCTACAAGACTGAAATATGTTTGAAAAGGAATTATAAATGAATTGTGTAGTATACTAACTGCATATTTGTAACATGAACAATCCACCATCTCCACTTTCTCCAGCGTGTTATATTAACTTACACTACACAGTTTAATCTGCCTTTCTGCACGGCCAGAACCTGCGACTTTTATGCTCACATTGTATGGACCAATTGACTAGGCACAATGTGGGTGCTCATACTGAACATAAAGACCAAACCCCTGATTCCAATAAAGTTTCTTGAAACAAGATGACCACATCCTCAATGTTGGCAAGAAGAGAGAAAGGCAGCACTACTTTGTGAAGTTCCACCATGAAGAAGAAAAAAAGAAAAACATAGAGCCGCAGATGGCTGGAAGATGCAGACAATATGGTGTCTGTTCTTCAGTGAAGCTCAGTTTTCACATCAGTCTCATTCAAGACAACATGCAAAATACTACACCAATAATATTAAAACAAGTTAACAGATCTTTAGACAACAGCAGGACCGAAGTCAGACCATGAAACTGCTCAAACTGATCCCAAGAGTTCTGACATGCCAGAAATCCACGAGAGCCAGATTGTTGAGCGTTCAGGGCTAAAACTGGGCCGAATCCGTACAGAGTCTGCCCAGCTTAAGAGTATTAGTGTTGTTATGAACCTAAAACAAAACCCTCTTTTCTAATGAATGGCTTATACAAGTTCTGTGAAATTATATTACTCCACAATGCGTACAGCGTTAGAGTGCTAATGTTCGTTCAATGACCTCTTGGTTTTTGGTATTTTGGTTTTAGTATTTAACAACTGCCCTAACAACTCATCCTCCAAGATAATTATATATATATATATATATATATATATATATATATATATATATATATATATATATATATATATATATATATATATTTATTTATTTATTTATTTATTTATTTATTTTTCCCAAATGGAGCTACTGAATTTAAAGGCTGTATATCTGGTCAGCTATGTAACCCATGTTTCTCTTTTTAAATATTGCAATAAATATGGTGAAAATACAAGAACAACAACAAAGAAAACAAAGTCAGTTAATTGAATTTCCCACCTAATAGTTAATGTCAAGAATCTGGGTTTCCTGCACTCATTGAACCCATCTCTCTGCATTTTTAATCAGCAGCAGTCTGAAGTTCAGTCATACTGGACCATGGGGTGGTCAGTCCAGGGAGGCAGGTTGGAGAGTTTCTCTTCAGTGGCTGTTTGGATGGGCCAGCCCCAGGCCTTAAAGAATCCAGTCAGGTTCTTCCCCACAGTCTGGGAGAAAGTCTCAGCATACAGGTTCATCTTTCCATGGTTGTCACCAGGAAAGTTGCCCATCTCGTGGTAGGCAGCAAACACTTTCTTGAAGGCATCCCAGCCAAACTTCTCCTGGAGCTACATGGAAGGAGACAGAGGAAGAGGGAAATACTATTAACATCTAAATTGGGCTTTACACTGAAAAACAGTTGATGACACAGACCTGAGCCTGAGGTGTCCTAAATCTACAGAGGGTAAATCCTTGTGATTCAGGTTTGGCCTTTCCTCCAATGCCACTGTCAGGCCAAATTTTATTTTTTTTGTCAAATTTGTCTTTACTTTATGTGTCTATGTATATGCTCTTACTGATGTTGTGGGATTTCTCACAGAGAATCAGTTGTCTTTCAGAGGGAGCCTTGATCACTTTGAGGATACGACAGAAGGGAATAGTGGGCTCTTTCTCGACACAATCACAGAAGACCCTGAACTAGCCAAAATACTAAAGCATATCACCAGTAACACAAGCTTTAACAGTGCAGACATACAGAATGAATTGATTCTGCACACTAAGTAATGTGGTGACTGATGCCATTGTGGAAGAAATAGGCACATCGTGGTATACTGTCAAGGTGGATGGGATGAGGTATGCCACTGGATGAGAAGATACTGCAATTGTCACTATGTATCCGTCTCAAACAAAACAACAAAGAGTTGGAGATGCAGGTGTAGAGATGAGGATGGAGGCCATTGGGCTCTTGCGGGAAGTTGCTGAGCTTGGCTTCATGATATTACTTTCATTGTGCTAAAGCAGCTGATGTTGTTAGATGCCCCTTACAAACGCTTACAGGCAGAGGACATAAACCTATTAACAAGGTTGAAACTTGTGGTGAATACTGTGGAGTGTGTTATGAAACTCCGCTGTGAGGCTGAGTTCACTGAGCTGTGGAATAAGGCCAATGATGCTCACACTGCTACTCCTTCACGGAGTAGTACAATGAATAAGGACATGGAACAGTTTATGGTTTTAGAGACTATAGGACAAAAGGACAATGACACTAAAGAAGGCTTTTTTACAGCGCAATCAACACTGTGCTTGGAAAGATCAATCAGCACTTCGGTGAGCACCACACACAGCTCGCTCATTCACTTGCTTCTTTGGATCCATGAAATGAAACATTTTAGATCCCCACTTATTCCAGCACATCATGACATTAGCTAAATCAGCCATCGCTGAGACAGAGTGTGTGGTTTATTTGCAAACAAACAGAAAAGGACACAATGTTGGAAGCCATGCCAAGTGTAGTACTGCAATGAGACTTGGATTAACACTTGGTGCATCCACTGCGACGTATTAAAATTCATTCTCATTACTGAGGAATGTCTTCACCGACCACCATTAGTCCATGCACCGTGCAGGTAAGGTGCAGTTGGCCTTCGAGTTGGCCATTTACCCAACATGTAAATGCCTGAATGAATGGCAGGACAAGGTAGCTGATTTGCTTTTAAACAGCAGATTTGCGTAATGGCAGTATAACTCTTTTGTATCTAGTATCTTTAGAAAAGGTGCTCTGGCACAGACATTGAGCGAGTGAGGTTTTTTTCTGTTAATGTCAGAGTGTGCAATTACAATTTTGTATTGTGTATTGGTATCAAAGCACAG
Organism: Macquaria ambigua; assembly: GCA_008360985.2. NCBI lineage: Eukaryota > Metazoa > Chordata > Actinopteri > Centrarchiformes > Percichthyidae > Macquaria > Macquaria ambigua. The sequence continues at coordinate 97,620 of VMKM01001524.1, read as the reverse complement.
TTTGTAAGCATAATCTTAATACTGATGTATTGTCAGCAGTCTGTTTTTTCTTGCAAAATAGTGGTGTTGGCATTTTTACCCTGTAAAAGTATATGTTTCCAACCATGTTTAAAGTCTGGACACCCCATGAAAAATGAATGCCCCTCTACCACACCCTTCAATTAATTCTAGCTACAGGGCTGGTATAAATGCAGACCCAGTGTTACACTGGGATAGTTTCTTAACACACTATACAGAAATTGTCTCTCACCTGCAAATATGTCTCCAAGGCCACAAACATTTCCCAGCTGCTGAGATTCCTGCCCCCATTTACATACTCTTCTACACGAGCCATCCTTTGTGTTGGGGTCATACTTGGTTCAGCCTGCAGTAAGCACATTACATTCATCATATTATATTACTGATCAAGGTGAAATGACATGATATTGACAGCGTGATCACAGTGAGGATTTACTCCACCTGTGCCCTGTTGATCCCCAGCACCTCTTCATGCACATACACTGACCACAGGTTGCATGTACACTCTGTGGTGTTTGGTGGGAACTCCCAGCAGCCTCTCTGTTGGTTGTGTCCAAGCTCATGGATGGGGCCCCACAGGCCTCGACTCTTAGCATGGTCAATGCTGACCATCTCAGCTGCTGTGGCCTTGTGTGTCATGACAGGATAACCTGCATGCATCCAACCTGGATGGAGAAAAAAATGAGAAAAACAGTTTTATAAGAGCAGGTGACGTGTGTGCTGGGTCACTGTGATAAGCTTACCGTCATAGAAGTGCATCAAAGAAAGCAAAGGAAAAAACACCTGCCTCACTTTGCCCTGTGTTGTTGCAAAAGTTCTCATTCAGTAAACAATTTTCACTGAGAAGTTCTGTAATTTTCAAAATAATCTTTTTTAATTTCAAGATAGACTGGTGGTGAACACTGGCACCATTACTGCTGAGCAAAAAAGAGGCATTCATATACAGTACCAGAGCCAAACACACTGACCATGGGAAATCTGCACATCAGTTACAAAGCGTTCTTTGCGAAGAAATTTGTGTGGGATGACAGCCAGGTCAGCGACACCCCTCATGATGTCATTCCAGAGCACGGCCAGCTCATCAGGGCGCTCCAGGCTCCGAACAACATCTGATTGTACAGTGAGGATGATGTTGTCAAACTCCAACTCTGCCCAGGGTGAAGGGGCTGTGCGCAGCACCGACCACTCAGCTGCTGTTGTCACACCTGAAGAGAAGAGAGCAAAAAAATAAAAAATAAATAAAAAATAAAAAATAAAAAATAATATTATATATATATATATATATATATATATATATATATATATATATATATATATATATATGTGTACTCAAACGTTGGTCTTTTTGTATTTAATATACAATTAAAAAATTTTATATTTTTTCATTTTTCGTCCTACTCAGCATGTTTTCCCAGCACTTTCCCAACTCTCTTCTCATTCCAGACCCTGCCATTCTTCACCTGACCAGCAGTAGCCCTCAACCCTTCCCGCCTTTCCCTTGTCATGTCTTCTGACTCCATGGCTTTCCCAGGGATGTTGTTTCTGACCGAGGCCCCCAGCTCACCTTCCACTTGTGGCGAGAGTTCAGCAAGCAGCAAGTTTGTCCTCAGGTTTTCACCCCCTGTTTAACTGCCAGACAGAAAGCCTTGACCAGGTGTTGAAGACTGCCCTCTGTTCCATCTCCTCCCTGAGTCCCACCTCCTGGAGCAAGCAGGTGATATGGGTCGAGTATGCACACAACTCCCTTCCCAACTCCTCCACCAGTCTCTCTCCTTTCCATTGCGCTTATGGCTTCCAACCTCCACTCTTCCCCTAGCTCGAGCAGGAGGTTAGTGTCTCCTCCATCCAGGACTTTTTCTGCTGCTGCCAGCGCACCTGCATAAGGAAGGCCCAGGAACCCCTGCTCTGCACCTCCGCCCACCCGACTGACCAGCGGTACACACCAGCACCCTGTTACTACCCTGATCAGAAGCTGCGAGTGGAATCACATAAGTTGGCGCCATACTTTGTGGGTCCGTTTCCTATCTCCAAAGTGGTTAACCCAGCTGTTAATCTTCCGACTCCCTAGGTCCATGCCCGTCCGTTCACCCTTCCACATCCAGGGTGAAGCCATTCTGGGAGAGTCCACTGGTCACCTGCTCTTCCCGTTGGACAAATCGTCTATTGCGTTCTCACCTTAGCATTCCAGCTATTTCTCTGCCTGCCTGTCCGCCCTTTTATACCCCAGCCCCAACCCGGTTTGTGTCTTTTTCGTGCTCTCTTTGGATTTGTTTATCATGCTGACCATCTACCTGTTGCTGAACCTGTTTGTGTCAAATCAACTGCCTTTCCAACCTTACCTGCCTTGACTCAGCGTCCTGCTTTTGAGTCCTTACCACCGTATCAGAACTCTTACACATACTAGTGTTACCCACCACACACTCACCAGATTTATAGTATGGTGCAGGTACAGCCATCTGCACTATGACATCTACCCCGTACACTTGTGTTTCAGGTGGGGCTACCATGTAGATGAGCCCCCCCCACAGGTTCCACACCTGCATCATCTCTGTGGTAACAGGAAATCGCTCATGAACACTCGGTGGTCTCTTCAACTCTTCAGCATGCAGTTTGTCTGTTTGACAGCCTATCTGGATCTGAGGAAGACATGGAATATGTGTTACTGCTTTGAGAACCTGTATGAAAAGTGCAGTACTGTATTGTTTGTTTTACAGTTACATGTATGAGTAAAAGGACGTAAGAAGGCTGGCGAGATATATAGATAGATGGAGTAGTAACTTTTTTTTTGACGCATAACTGCTAACAGTCATTACGAGTCCTTCTGCATACAAAGCCCACAGCTGCTTTATGGAATATGTATTACTGATTGGCTTGATTTGTTAGTAGGGGGATTTCTTTTTCTAATTTAAAAAACTTAACCCATTTCAGCCTTGTATCTTCAGTATCTCACTTGAACTCAATAACCCTGATGTTTAAATTTGATTTTATGCACTGTACCTTCCATCCCTTGTTAACAATTTCTGCTGGTACGGCCATGTAGGTCTTCATACCAGGAGAGAGGTAGAGACCTGAACTGATCCACTCCTCCTCTCCTGACACACACACACACACACACACACGCAAGATTTATATGTTATTGCAATGCATAAGTACACAGATTACTGCAATATATTCAGTTGTGCACACAAATTATGTCAACGTAACAATCACAGTTCTGCAAATACAGTATATTAATTCCGTCATGCACTTGCCCACAACAATGATCTCTGACCTGCTGTGTTAACATTAATCTTGATCTTGTGGTTGTAGACAACTGGCATCAAGGGGTTATGCTTGATGAGGTAGGGCAGGAGAGCATCGGGATCTGGGCAAACCTTGTATACCTCTGTCCCCACACTGAGGAGCAGGTGGTCTTTGGGACTCTTCACAGGGCAGCTGTCACACACCTTGAAAATGAATGAAGAATGTTATAAAAAGAGGTTGCTTACAGTATCACAGTATCTGCAGCTAGGAAAACAACATCAGACCACATGTAGACATATTAGGGTCCATGGTAATTGTGGTCCGTGGTAATTATTATTATTATTATTATTATTATTATTATTATTATTATATGTACAAGGTAACTGAATCTACTGTCAATAGAATATTAGCCACTCAAGGAAGTGAATGCCCAAAACCAAACTGAAAAGTCAAAACCAAAAGGGACCTTCCTTATTCACAAGCTAATAACAATTATAGACTATTAAGTAATTTACTGCCCACCTGTGGCATGCCTGACTTCTTTAAGATGTCGGTGAGAGTGGACACCACCTGCTTATAGGAGGAGCAGTCATGAGCATTCATGCGCAAGTAGCTGGCACAGTCCTTGCTCAGTTTTTTAAGGCATTCCTCCTCATGCTCTGAGAGTTCCTCCCCCTCCGTTACATGGCCAGCAAAGCGGTATAGAAGGTGGCGGAAGTGGTAGCTGTCTTTGATGGCCTGGCTGGGCACAGGGGCCTTGTAGGAACCATCCCCGATTATCTTCTCCAGCAAGCTCAAGCCCATTTTGTTCAGGATCTTGTTCCCTGAAAGACAGTGCAAGAAACCTCACTTGATCTATGGACGATTTTTGGACTAATGCCCAAGCCCAAATCTGGTGCTGATATTCAGCATCATTTGTTAGATTGTGCAGGTCTTTATTCATATTCTTTTAATGGTAAAGATCTACTAAAGATAATTTCTGCCTCTGCATGTTTGTTTTGGGGACCCTGACTTTTCCCATCTCTCATGAGCCTGTCTGTCCTGAGCCTCACTCCAAGCTTGTTTTCTGAGACTGTACCTGAGTCTGTGACAAATTGTTTTTCACATTTCTGTGGAAGTAGTTCAGGTTTGTCCCTGGTGTGTGTCATTGCCTACATGTGCTTGCAATGATATCACACCAGGACATGCATTCAGAGGGTGGTACCTGAGAAATGCCTGGGAAATAGCTTTTAAATGGCTTGGCCTCTCCTTCATTACGTGACTTTGTTTACTTTCGGTCAGAGAGCACTATAAAATCCTCAAGAATATATTCCATAATAGATTGTACTGTACCCTTTCATCGCACTGCATTTGGGCAGTCAGCATTCTCTATGAAAGCAACAACTCAGTTGAACGTATAAAGAGCTGCAGTTCTATCAGGAGATTTAATGCCAAATTAAAAACTCTGTTAAACTACTCCACTCTGTAACTACTGAGTGTCCATTTTATTGGTTTTGCTTTGTATACAAATATCCTTGCTGACATGGTGTGTATGTGACGTACTGCTGTGTGTATTATGTGTCCTGTTTGTCTAGTTTGTTCAGTGGTTTTCTGTAATTGTGTGTGCATTTTAATTGTGACCTGCCAAGAGACTGCAGGTGAAAATGAGCTTTAAGCTAACTCTGGTACAGTTTATTAAATGGTATTTATGTACGAAAAAATAGAATAAAACATCTTGTGATGCATTATCATACCTGTAAAATCTGTCATTGGGTTTTGCCCCTGGTGTGTCTGTGCCCAGTACCAGGCATGTCCACCGATCAGCAGGCCTCCTCCCTCTGCTACAAAGTGTTGGATTTCTTCTACATGATCATCGTTGTACGCTGTACACACAAATACACTCAGGTCTTCCCTGAAGTTTGTCTTCTCACAAGTGAACTCTGACTGGCTGAAGAGGTTATAGGCTTGGTCGAGGTCTGGCACTACACCAACAACCCCCTGCCGGCCTTCATCCAACCAACGAATGGCATTGTTCCAAAATGGAGCCAGCGTCTGTGATGAAGGTTTATTCAAGAAAGACAGTAGTTTGTCAATCACATAAAAAAAAAAATACTTGCCAGATTAAACACATGTATCATTACTTAGCACACTACAGATAGCCAACTGCTGGTGGTCACAAATGAATGAGCAAGAAAGCTGTCTGGCAATAATGACTCACAGGATGTTTGTGTCAATATAATAAAGTAACTTGATTTGTTATTTAATTCACTTGATTAGCCATAAACAGACATTCCCATCTGGTTGTTTCATCTAATAATGATAATAATTTTTATCTAATCATAATTACATAATATGATATACAAATGGGTGGCAAATTAAAGGAAAAATCATACAATCAACATAAAATGTCTCACTAAAGTGTCTACAAGTCTCTTGAACTCTACAGGATGGATAAACACTCTTATCCCCTCATTTAGTGCTTTGACAAGAACACTGTCATTCCAAAATCTCCCATACGTAGGTGTTCAATCAGAGTGAGATCTAATGACTGTGAAGGCCTTAGCATATGATTTACATAATTTTCATACTCCTCAAACCATTCAGTGACCCCCACATGTCTGCTCGTTTAAAAGGAAAAACACCATTCACAAATTCAGACCCCACCTCTCGCCTCAGAAGTCCTTCATGTGTGATCAAAACAACCCGTCCCTGCCCATAGTAGGCTCCTGCCAAGAACACTCGTCCATCCTCGGTGGTACCAATGGGGAAGGCTAGTGGGCCATGGACCAGAACCTCAGAAGCTACTACCCCATTCTGGAGGTCAAACTCTGACACCCCCTGGAGTAAGAACTCTAAGTCGTCCTCAAAATCCTTACCCATTCTGAATTTGAAAGGGGGAAGAAGAGAGGGAAAGAGGTGGTACAGAAATTGGTACAGAAATGTGTGGTTCCCAGACTGTAAATCCTAATGAAATGGGTGATCCCCTGACATCTCCAATCACTCCACCATGAGTTTGAGGTTTTGAGAAAAATATATCAAAAACTATTGCATGGATTGCCATTACATTTTCATGTCCCCCTCACGATGAATTGTAATAACTTTGGTGATACCCTGACTTTTCCTCCAACGCCCTCATCAGGTCAAGATTTGTTAGTTTACGACCAAATACATGCAAAATGAATGACAGTTCCATCAGGCTCTTCTGTACTTTATTGCTAATTAGCAAAAATCTTAGCATACTAAAACACTTAACTAAGATGGTGATCATCGGTGAACATTTTACCTGCCAAACATCAGCATGTTAACATTGTCATTGTGAGCATGTTATCATGCTAATGTTAGCATTTAGCTCAAAGCTCATGCCTAAATACAGCCTCACAGAGTCGCTAGCATGGCTGTAGACTCTTCTTGTCTTGCTATCTAACATTCAACTTCTTAATTGAAGTGGAATATAGAATTTAACCAAATGTATGAAGAAAAGCTGCCATTACACAACTAGGAACCTTTTCAAATGTGCAAAGAAAAAGAAGTATACACTCACACTACAGCCATCCAGGAAGAGGGGATCTGAGGGTAGACAGGAAGGCACTCTACCTCACCAGGACGCTCAGAGAAGTAGATTCCTGCCACACCAGAAACCTTGTTCCCTTCAAACCGAAGCAGCGTGTTCTCCTTAGGGTGATCTGCAGCCCAGCTCCACGCCTGCCCCGCTATCAGTACTCCTCCTCCAGCTTTGATAAACGCCACCAGGTCCTTCACATCTGCACCCACGCTGTAGGCATCAGTCACATACACACCAACCCCCAGGCTGCCACTAAAGGCCCCCACAACTTCTGCTTGGAAGCTGGATTTGCTGATATTATCAGCGACTGCCTGGATGTTTTGGTGGAGCCCCACAGACAAGTTGTCAGATCCATCTCCTCTCAGCCAGGTCAGAGCGTTCTCCACCAGAGCAGGAAAGGCGGTCAGGTAGCCCTCATGACCCATGACCACAATCCTTCCACGGCCGTACAGAGAGGCAGCCATCAGGACCTGGCCTTGGCTGTTCATCGCTAAAGGAAAGGCATGGTCTCCAGTCAGCACCAGGTCACTGGGAATACAAGGGCCCCGGAAGTCCAGCTCTCTCAAGCCTCTCATCAGGGACAAATAGGCCCCTTCATGCTGGATTTGTGTGGGTTCGGTGGACATGGTGAGAAGGACTGATGCTCTGAAGATTGGATGAAGAGGGAAGTGGGTGGCAAAAGACAACTATGCTGAGTCAGATGTAAATTTAGTTAGCAAATGAGGTTTAAAGCTGAGATAGGCAAAACCTGTGCAACCTATGCAAAACCTTCCGCCTCACTCTCTCGTATCACTCTGCTAAACCCCTGCACCAAACCAACAACTTTGAATGGCAGAAGAAGGAATCGGTTGCCCTGCGAAACCTCATGCCTCGTAGGGCTCATTGAGACCTCTCGCCACGTGGCAGTTGCAACACCGTCTAACAGCAGGATGAGAGGCTAGTACACCACACACGCCACTGTCCCCTCTCAAAAGTTATTCCCCACTGTTTGTCATCATGCCTCTTTGCTACTCGTCCTTAAGAGCGCCATGGCATCAAACATAATGCCTGAAGCTCCGTGTGGAGCCGGGACATGTTCACACACATATTTTGTACTATACACTGTTAAGGAGGTATTGAAAATGTATCACAAGTCGCAGGATTTTCCGCCATTGAATCTGGCTTTCACCATCTGAAGGGAAGTGCACACGCATCTGCATTTGTAAAACAGCCAATAGGAACGCGCCCTCTCTCTGAAATTACCTGTGATTGGCGAAAGTCTCCCGTCACGGGCTAGATTTTCTAAAGCCTGAGAACAGCGCCAAGAGACGGGGCAGAAGACTAGTTTTCTCTCAGACCACTTGAATTACAATATGCTGAACAGTTAACATGGAATTTTTGCCCAATGCCTACCCCAGCTTTAACAATTGTTCTTAGATGGATGTAAGTCGTCTCAGTCAGACTGTCCTGTGGGAATAAAATAAAAACTGACAGAGATTAAAACAAAAGATTACTAGTACTACTGATGGCTTACTGTTGATGTTACACATCTATAACAACAAAGTGAGAACAACAAAATATCAATCTACAACTTCACCCAGTAACAAAGTATGGATTACTGATTTTCATCAGAAACAAACCAACAAAAAGCAGAAAGCTACGTTTTTACCTGAAAGATATTACACTGTGGCTTAACAGTTTCCCCAACAGGCAATCCGCCAAGAAAACTACCTGACAGGAGAGAAGAGCATATATATATATATGAGAGCAAGAGCAGGTGGAGCTATTTCAGTGAAAAGGTTAGACAATAAGAGGAGGGAGTTCAGTCAGAACAACCCAATGACTGAGGCTAATGTGAAATTAAGGGAAAGATCACAAGACACAGGACAGAACTGACAACAACACCTGGCTGTCTACGCTCTGTTTGTTTTCGTAGTTCAGGGATTACTCATGTGGGTTGAAACGGAGATACACCCTGACTGTGACTGTATGAGAAACCTGTTCATCCAGTCAGTTAAAGTCAAAAGTCACGACACATTTGTGTATTTATTTCTTGGTGAAATGACTATGAAGATGTTGTATTAGAGAAATCTAATACAATCTATGCAATAATGTTATACAAACATCATGTTTTCATTTATGTGGTAGAGAAAGAATCATAAGGTCAGTCATCAGAAATGATGAGAAGCACCAGATGTATATTCGTATTATTTTCGTAGTACCATGTACATTTTGATCTGACTAACAGCAGAATAGTAAGGGTGGCTTAGTAATGCTGGAAGAGTACAAAGTTAGATAAAATATAAGTTTATTTCTTTGTCATAACTGTGTTCCCTCACACAAAGCTAACATCAGTCAGATAAGTCAGATATCAACCCAGGACTCAAAGCATCAAGGAACCCCACAACTTAGTTGATGAAGTCCAAATTATGAAGGTTATATATCAAATATCCAAACAAAACTAATAGCTTTTATTCAGCTATAGATAAAAGACTGCAGATGTTTGCTTGCTTTGTGGGAACACTTTCAGGCCTGTGTGTGTCTGATCTACTTCCGCAATAAGAGCGTTCCAAGAAACTTAAAACAAGAAGATCAACTTGCACACAAATAAATTCCCTTTGAAAACCTGTTCTTCCTCTTCCTACTGTACTACAAGTCTTAACAGGTATGATCTTCTTCTTCTTCATTAGGCTAAATTAGTGCACAACTGGACAAGCACTTGGCCCACCCTTGCTACATGAGAACACACTGTATGACACCAACCATCATATTGCTATGTACTCACAAATTCATAATCTGTATCTAGAAAGGTTGTCACGATTCAGGAAATGCACGGCAATGGGGATAGGACCCAAATGCAGACAGATGAGGTAGCAGGATAATTTTGGTGATTTATTGAATTGAGCTTACAGGCAGGTACAGGTAGGCAGACAGGTAGACAGGTAACCGGTAGACGGGCAGCAGGCAGGCAGGTTGAGGCTCGGGTCACAGAAACACAAGGCAAACAACAAAATGGCAACAAGGCCAATGGAAACTAGGATGAACTGAAATGAAGGAAGTGGACCAGGGAGCGGCTGATAAGGTAATGAGGTGCAGGTGTGGAGATGGGTGGAGAAGCTCGGATGAGGGGAATGAGGCGATTGCAAGGCAGATAGGAGTGGCAGGATCTGGAATGACAGGGGAAAGTTTGAGGACATCTGGTGGACGGCTCGAGGATGACAGGTCTGTGGAGTTGAAGGATGGAACATGGTCTGGGAGAAGTGAGCAGGGACTGGAGTCAGGGACAGAGAGAGAGCAATGCAGCAGGGTGGGGATGAGAGAGTGTGGCTAAAGGGAGGGACTAAGAGGCAAACTGTGACAAAGATAATTGATTAAGTGATACAATATATTCAAATTAAATTATATAGAACACAAATGAATAAATAAATGATAACCAATCCAGCCAATACCTATTGTCCTAATCAGCTGATAATAAAAGTTCAGTTACTTGAATGCAGGAGGTTACATGCATCACAATAAGTATTAGTATTTTTCCTCAGATTTCTGTTCATTGAGATTACTCAGGTTATTCTGAGTCAACAAAATAATTAATCTGTAACAGACTTTGACCTGGACAAGCTCTCTATCTCTCTCTCCATCAGGGTGGAGAAGCTCTCTCTGGATGAACTGGGAGAATTCCCCCAACAGCTCTCCACTCAACCAGTAGGGGAGCTGTTTTACAACAACTGCAGGGCATAAAAGATAACAGAGGGAACAGTGAAAGAAATTGCTCATTAGGGCCCGAAGCACCGAAAATCGGTGCAAGGACCTATTGAAATTGTAAGGATTATTATTATTTTTCTTCCGCGACATTGAGTGGGAAAATGGGGGCCTGAACGTGCTCAAAAACTCATGAAAATTTGCACACACGTCCGGCTTGGCGAAAATACCGGTCTGACATGGGTTCGGAGCATGGGGGGGGGGGCAAAAATTATAGCGCCACCTTCAGTTTTCAAACTTAATGCCCCCCCCTTTCACTTTGAGCTAGATGCACCAAACTTGGTATGCTTATGGGTGATGCCCAGACTTAGAAAAAAGCCTCTTGGACCCCTACTGTAAACCCAACAGGAAGTCGGGTATTTTCCATAAAGTGCTCATTTTGAGGCATATTTTGGTCATTTCCAGGGCTACTACTTTCGCGAACTCGTGCCAGAGATTTTATCAGATTCACTTCAAACTTGGCCTATGCCCTCTCGACAAGTTGACCTTTAAACCATACTCGCAGATTTGCTATTTTTTGAACGGCGTGCCCGTGGCGCCGCGTGGAAGTCGGGTGTTTTACCGCCAAACAGGAAGTGGTCTATAACTCGACTGTACATTGTCCAACAGGCCCCAAACTTACCATGTGGCATGACCCTCCCGCCCTGAAGGCATCCACATGCATATTTGCGGCCACACTCATAGCGCCACCTATTGACGACAGGAAGTGTCACGGCTTACAGTCTGACATGCACCTCTGAGTGGGTTGAGCAGAACAACCTCAAAATTGGCCTCTGAAGGCTAAACATGTTCATGTTGCTTCACAGTGAAAATTGTGAGGTTTTTGCAAAGGGCGTGGTCATGGCGGCGCGGCGAATGTCGATGGTCCATCATGAAAATTCAAAGTGTTGTAACTTGGCTGAAAGTGATCAGATCTTTTCCAAATTCCACACGTTTATTGACATTCCGGCATGAACACATGTAGGGGTCAATATTTACTCAAAGTCATAGCGCCACCTAGTGACGACAGGAAGTGCCAGGCCCCATACTTGTCATCAGTACTCCTAGCAGGTTAACCACATCCACCTCAAATCTGGGGAGGATAGACCTAAGAAGTGGATGAAGCTTCACTGTGGAAATTGTGACGTTTCATCAAACGGCGTTGCCGTGACAACGCATTCTTCGCCATAAACAGGAAGCAGTTTTTTGAGGGGCTAAACATGCTTCAAATGTCATGAAACTTGCCACACACGTCGGGAGGGATGCATTCTCTTGTATGATATGGGTCTTGGACATGGGCGTGGCCAAATCGCCTCATTAGCGCCCCCTGGAAAATTAAAAAATCGCAAAACCACCCTTAAAATTTGCCGGACATTTATGAAAGTCAGGTGGCATATTTGTCATGCCCAGACCTACAAAAAAGCCTCTTGGACCCCTGCTCCAAACCCAACAGGAAGTCAGTTATTTTTAATAAACTGTTCATTTTTGCTCATTTCCAGGGCTCATGCTTTTGCCATCTTGTGCTACAGATTTTATCAGATTCACTTCAAACTTTGGCCATGCCCTCTAGACAAGTTGACCATTAAACGATACTTGGCGATTTACATTAATTTGAACGGCGTGCCCGTGACGCGCCGTGGAAGTCAGGTGTTTCCCCATCACACAGGAAGTGACAGGCCCCATACTTTTAATCAGTGCTCCTAGCAGGTTAACCAGATCCACCTCAAAATCACTCAGCATGCTCTTAAGAACTTCATGACGCTTGACTGTGAAAATTGTGAGTTTTCATCAAGCGGCGTTGCCGTGACAACGCATTCCTCGCCTTAACAGGAAGCAGTTTTTTGAGGGGCTAAACATGCTTGAAATGTCATGAAACTTGTATTCTCTTGTATGATATGGGTCTTGGACATGGGCGTCGCCAAATCGCCTCATTAGCGCCCCCTCACAAATTTCAAAATCTGAAAAAAACCCTTAAAATTTCACCTAAATGTATGAAAATCAGGTGGCATATTCGTCATGCCCAGACTTAAAAAAAGGCCTCTTGGAGCCCGGCCCTAAACCCAACAGGAAGTCAGTTATCTTCAATAAACTGCAAATTTTTAAGGATATGTTGGCCATTTCCAGGGCTTCTTCCTCTGCAATCTGCTCCTACAGATTTTATCAGACTCACTTCAAACTTGGCCTATGCCCTCTCCACACACCTTGGCCATGAAAACCTGCCTTCAGATTTCCGTTAAGTTGAACGGCGTGCCCGTGACGTGCCTTTGAACTTCATGTCTGTCATCACTCTTCCTGCAATTCATGGATTCTTCCAACAGATGGCAGTGTTGGTTTACTACTACCTGCTTCACAGCACAGGGAGGAGGACAGGAGAAAGGACTGACTGTGACTGATGTTTGTCTTTGTCATTCTTTATAAACTTTAGTCAGGAGGAATTCTCATGCAGATACATTTCATTGTTTGTGCATTGTCCAAAACATATGAACATTTACAGCTGTGTCATCCGGTTGGTGTCCAGCAGGGCCTGGAATGGTATTAATTTTCAGCCCAGGTCATTCATGCTTCAGACCACCTCAGTTTAGTTCACAACCCATTATGCTGGAGATATATAGGTTTACTATGCAATGTAAATTCACTGTCTTTTCTGCAGCCTCTCTGACCTGCTGTGTGTGCCTGTGCTGTGTGTGCCTGTGTGTGTGTGTGCCTGTGTGTGTGTGTGTTTGTGTGTGTGTGTGTGTGTGTGTGTGTGGATTGTATTTGCTGGCCCTCACAGCCCAAAAACCAGCCTGGCCATACAGACACTCAACAACTCCCATCCACAACTCAATTTGGGACACTTAGTCTAATCAAGGACAAGCACTGGCTGCTGTGCATGCTCTGACTTGGTCTTTCGTCAGGCTTTTCTGTCTGTGAGTGTGTGTGAGGGGAGGTGAGCCCTGCACTCTGTTGTCGTGAAGCGGCGTGCGCTGCACTCCCCGACGCGCGCACATGTGCTTCGGGCCCTTCAATGCTGCTTGCAGCTTTAATTTGTATTTGCAATTACATTTTAAATTTTTAAATTAAAGCTGTACAACCTTGAAAACTAACACCAATCCATCCCTTATTATTCTTCTCATTCAAGAACAAATGGATGAATAAAAAGAAGCAGCAAAGGGGTGAAGTAAATGTTTATTTGTGTCTTTTCCATTGACAGTAAAGGCAAATATCAATTATTACATTAATGCTGCATTTCCAAATAAAACAGTTACACAGTTTTTCTAACTCATCTTCAAAATACAAGTCTAGCCCACCTGCTAGCAACTGTACTCATTGAACCCATCTCTCTACATGTTTAACTAGCAGCAGTCTGAAGTTCAGTCATACTGGACCATGGGGTGGTCAGTCCAGGGAGGCAGGTTGGAGAGTTTCTCTTCAGTGGCTGTTTGGATGGGCCAGCCCCAGGCCTTAAAGAATCCAGTCAGGTTCTTCCCCACAGTCTGGGAGAAAGTCTCAGCATACAGGTTCATCTTTCCTTGGTTGTCAACAGGAAAGTTGCCCATCTTGTGGTAGGCAGCAAACACTTTCTTGAAGGCATCCCAGCCAAACTTCTCCTGGAGCTACATGGAAGGAGACAGAGGCGAAGGAAAATGTGTAAAAACAGGAGTGTTGTCTCTCCATTTTTCATCCAACATTTTTGTTGTCTGGTGTGTAATGAGCATTAAAGCCTCACTGGGTTGAACGGGGCCAGAGACATTTTTTTCGCCTCTGAATGGGTGCAAGTCTGTTTAAATGCTGACCCCGATGTGACATAGTTTCTCTACAGGGTGCAATATACAGTAATTCTCACTCACCTGCATGTATGTCTCCAGGGCCACCCACATCACCCAGCTGCTGAGTTTCTTGCCCCCCTTAACATACTCCTCTGCTCGACTGTTTCGATTTGCTGACGTCATAGCTGGATGAGCCTTTGAACAAAATGAAATGACGTGATTGTGAAACAATGTAATCCCAGTAAAAAGCCAAATACTTTTCTCAACATAAGACATAGAAGGGAAGTCTTTTGTGACATCTGTTGATATAAAGACATATCACAGTACACCTTGAAACCAGGCTTTTCGAGCCATTGGTCTCTTGTTTTGTCAAATAATTAAACTCATTTACTCCACCTGTGCCCTGTTGATCCCCAGCACCTCTTCATGCACATACACTGACCACAGGTTGCATGTACACTCTGTGGTGTGTGATGGGAACTCCCAGCAGCCTCTCTGTTGGTTGTGTCCAAGCTCATGGATGGGGCCCCACAGGCCTCGACTCTTAGCATGGTCAATGCTGACCATCTCAGCTGCTGTGGCCTTGTGTGTCATGACAGGATAACCTGCATGCATCCAACCTGGATGGAGAAACTGATCTTTAGGATTGCATATCTATGGTAGAGAAACATCACATTGTAGTGCAAGTGCATGTAATTAGAGCAAAACGCATGCCTTATTAGCATGTGTTGTTACAAAACTCCTCATTCAATTAGTAATTTTAAACAAGAAGTCATGATGCAGTATGTACCCGATGTCTTCCCGATGTCCCTGAGAGTCCCATTAATATATTTTCAATATACTGTATATAGAATGCAGAGGTTAGCACTAAGAAGTGCCCGTTTTTGCATGGAGTTAACATGGACATGCAGGTTCAGTGAATTGGAAACTCTAATTTGCCTGTAGGTGTGAATGTGAATGTTGTCTGTCTATTTGTTTTAGCTCTCTGACAGACTGGTGCCTCTCACCCAGCATGGGTTGGGACGGGACTGTCAACAGGATAAGCAAATAAGATATAAGGCGTATACTGTGTCAAAGTCAAATACGCTTACCATGGGAGATCTGCACGTCTGCTACAATGCGTTCTTTGCGGGGGAATTTGTGTGGGATGACAGCCAGATCTGCGACACCCTTCATGATGTCATTCCAGAGCGCCGCCAGCTCATCAGGGCGCTCCAGGCTCCGAACAACATCTGATGGTACAGTGAGGATGATGTTGTCAAACTCCAACTCTGCCCAGGGTGAAGGGGCTGTGCGCAGCACCGACCACTCAGCTGCTGTTGTCACACCTGAAAAGACCAAAATGATAGATGTATTCAAGACTTAACAAAGAATTATTCCATAATAATTTTGTAAAATTTTACATTTTTAAGGGACACATACTAAACCGAAATTATTTCACTTGAATTGTCCCAGCACACAAGTGATGTTTGATGAGATGCAGTATCATTAATATTGCATTGGATTTGAACAGGATGTTCTTACGTACACTGCCCTGAATCTCAAAACAACTGTATGTATCCCCTACTATACTGGACAAAAATCACTACACACCTTCTATTTACCCCCATGAGGATACACACATCAGCAGACACATAGCACAGTTTCACCCACCACACACTCACCAGATTTATAGTATGGTGCAGGTACAGCCATCTGCACTATGATATCTACCCCGTACACTTGTGTTTTGGGTGGGGCTACCAGGTAGATGAGCCCCCCCCACAGGTTCCGCACCTGCATCATCTCTGTGGTAACAGGAAATCGCTCATGAACACATGGTGCTCTCTTCAACTCTTCAGCATGCAGTCTGTCTGTTTGACAGCCTATCTGGATCTGAGGAAGACATGGAATATGTGTTACTGATAGTAAGTGTTGTTTGTACTATAAATAAAAGGATTCAAGGCTGGAAAGATGGATATGATAATAACTGAATGACCTGAGATGACTAAATGACTTGCACTACCTGCCACAAAGTGGTTTCCTCGTCTGAATTTTGCTGGAGCAGCATTGGGTAAGGTTAGGATAGATGTTGGGGGAGGGGCCTGCTGCCTCTGCAGGGGGATGGCATTGATATATGCTGGGAGCAGCCCAGTGGGCTGGACTGCTCTGGGGGCGGGGCCTAGTTGTTGCTGGGTGACTGGGGCCTGCATGGAGTGAGCTGGACCTGCATGGGGCCTGCATGGAGTGGGCTGGACAATTTTCATTTTTCATTTTGAGCAATCGTCACCAAATTTGGTACAGAACATCTCTGGACCAAGCCGGAAAAGTTGACTTTTGGTGACTTTTGCTGTGGGCAGGGCTTATATTACAGAAAATGTCATATTTCCTGAACGCTTTGTGCTATTGCAACCACATTTGGTGGACATGTGTAGATATGATGTCTGAGTGACCATGCCAAATTTGGTGCCATTTGGCCAATAGGTGGCATTATAGCAGTGGTCGAAACAGGAACACGTTCCAAACAGCACTGCACTAGTTAACAGAAACACAATGAACTCAGTTTCATGCATAGTACCTTCCAGTTCTTGTTGACAATCTCTGCTGGTACGGCCATGTAGGTCTTCATACCAGGAGAGAGGTAAAGACCTGTACTGATCCACTCCTCCCCTCCTGACACACACACACACAAACAGCAGAAGCAAAGATTATACTCAGCAATAGAATAGTACAAACATAACTCATAAATAGTTCACATATTTGTCCACAACAATGAGGTCTGACCTGCTGTGTTAGCATTAATCTTGATCTTGTGGTTGTAGACAACTGGCATCATGGGGTTATCCTTGATGAGGTAGGGCAGGAGAGCATCAGGATCTGGGCAAACCTTGTATACCTCTGTCCCCACACTGAGGAGCAGGTGGTCTTTGGGATTCTTCACAGGGCAGCTGTCACACACCTTGAAAGAAAATGAATAGTGAATATTAAGATAACATAAGATTTTCTAAAGCGTTCATGTTACTGTGTTTAGTCTGCTCACCTGAGGCATGCCTGACTTCTTTAAGATGTCAGTGAGGGTGGACACGATCTGCGTATAGGAGGAGCAGTCATGAGCTTTCATGTTCAAGTAGCTGGCGCAGTCCTTGCCCAGCTTTTTAAGACATTCCTCCTCCTGCTTGGTAAGTTCTTCGCCATCGCTTACATGGCCAGCGAAGCGGCGTAGATGGTGGCGGAAGTGGTAGGTATCTTTCATGACCTGGCTGGGCACAGGGGCCTTGTAGGAACCTGCTGTGATTGTTGCTTCCAACAGGCTCAAGCCCATTTTGTTCAGGATCTTGTTCCCTGAAAGACATTCCAGCAAACCTAATTTGATCTACTGTGTTTTATTGTTAAAACTTTAGAGTCCCTGTACCTGGTTTCCCTGTGTTTAATTTGTATGTACCTCCATGTAGTAATTCTGTAGAGCCTGGAAAATCACCAGTTTACTGAGCGTTCCTGAGCCTGAGTTATGTGTTTGCCAGGGTCGTTTGTCTCTAACATGTCTGTTCTAAGCTGGACTCTAAGCGTGTTTTTATGAGTTTCGCAGTTCTTTGCAGTAGCCTACTTTATAAGCTTTTTAGAATTACCTATCTATATTTTGACTAACATACCCTACCTCCTCCCTTATTTCTGTGTACCATTCTGTACTCCATACTGTGTTTCTCACGCAGGAATGTGGATGTACCTGTTGTAGTTTGAGTTGTGCCTGATATGAGTCATTGCCTAGTACATTATCACACCAGCATGTGTATTTAGACAGTAGTACCTGAAATATGCTTAGCATGCATTATGTTATATAATCATGGGATGAACTGGGCAGTATAAAATCAACCTTTTGTGGTGCATTACCATACCTGAGAAATCTGTTAATGGGTTTTTCCCCTGGTGTGTCTGTGCCCAGTACCAAGCATGTCCACCAATCAGCAGGCCTCCTCCCTCTGCCACAAACTCTTGGATTTCCTCCACATGATCATCGCTGTAAGCTGTACACACAAATACACTCAGGTCTTTCCTGAAGTTTGTCTTCTCACACTGTAACCCTGACTTGCTGAGAATTTTGAATGCAGGATCTGGCACTACACCAATGACCCCCTGCCGGCCTTCATCCAACCAATGGATGGCATTGTTCCAAAATGGAGCCAGTGTCTGGAACAAATGAATGACATAAAAAGATTTGGCAGATCAGCACGCATCTCATTATTCAGCAAACTGCAGACAGCCAACTGCTGATGGTCAGAAGTTAATATGTAACAAAATAAATAGGCAAAGTAATCACATTTACATTAAAGATTGGTTTTAGAATTTCTGCCTTCATAACTCAAATTGAGAACATAATGACAATTTGCTCATATAGTTTAGGTATAAAACTTCTAAAAAAACAATCTTGAATTTAAACTCTACCTCATGTCCCATATATCCTTCATGTGTAACCACAATGACCCGTCCCTGCCCGTAGTAGGCTCCTGCCAGGAACGCCCGTCCATTATCTGTGGTCCCGATGGGAAAGGCTAGCGGGCCATGAACCAGAACCTCAGAAGCTAATGATCCAGCCTTGAGGTCAAACTTTGAAACCCCCTGGAGTAAGAACTCCAGATCATCCTCAAAATCCTTACCCATTCTGTATTTGAAAAGGGGAAGAGGAGAGGGAAAGTTGTTCTTCTTTTGCGATTGTTTTGTTGGTTTGTTTTTAGTATTAATGACTGATGAGTGTAAGAGACAGACAGGAAAAAACATCAATCAAAAGTTGTTACTTTGCAAAGTGAAACCTTTATAAATGTGCAGTAAAAAGAGAAATACAGTATACACTCACACTACAGCCATCCAGGAAGAGGGGATCTGAGGGTAGACAGGAAGGCACTCTACCTCACCAGGACGCTCAGAGAAGTAGATTCCTGCCACACCAGAAACCTTGTTCCCTTCAAACTGAAGCAGCGTGTTCTCCATAGGGTGATCTGCAGCCCAGCTCCACGCCTGCCCCGCTATCAGTACTCCTCCTCCAGCTTTCATAAACGCCACCAGGTCCTTCACATCTGCACCCACGCTGTAGGCATCAGTCACATACACACCAACCCCCAGGCTGCCACTAAAGGCCCCCACAACTTCTGCTTGGAAGCTGGATTTGCTGATATTATCAGCGACTGCCTGGATGTTTTGGTGGAGCCCCACAGACAAGTTGTCAGATCCATCTCCTCTCAGCCAGGTCAGAGCGTTCTCCACCAGAGCAGGAAAGGCGGTCAGGTAGCCCTCATGACCCATGACCACAATCCTTCCACGGCCGTACAGAGAGGCAGCCATCAGGACCTGGCCTTGGCTGTTCATCACTAAAGGAAAGGCATGGTCTCCAGTCAGCACCAGGTCACTGGGAATACAAGGGCCCTGGAAGTCCAGCTCTCTCAAGCCTCTCATCAGGGACATGTAGGCCGCTTCATGCTGGGTTTGGATGGTCTGGTTGGACATGGTGAGAAGGACTGACGCTCTGAAGGTTGAATGAAGAGGAAGGTGGCTGGCAGGTTGGCAGAAAAAGGTGTGTTAAGTCAGGTGCAATTTGCGTTTGTGTGGTATGTTGTGTCAGTCAGGCTGTCCTGTGGGAAGAGAAAGAGAGCTGACAGAGATTATAACAGAATACAAAAGCACTGCTGATGGCTAATGTGTTACACTTTTATAACAATCAAATTACAACAACAAAATATGCATCTACAATTAGTTCAGAGACCAAAAATGAATTAGCTGCTCTCCACTTGGTGCAACCGAGCCCCAAGAGTTTGCAAGTTTTCATTACAACCAAACACTACCTAAAAGCACAAAGTTATTTATTTTTTTTACCTGAAAATTAAGTTGTCTTCTGATCGTATTATTAGACTGCAGCTTTTTCAGACAGGCAATCCACCAAGAAGACTATCTGACAGGACAGAGGAGAGAATATACATGAGAGCAAGAGCAGGAGGGACTATTTGGGGGAAAATTACAATAAGAGGAAGGACTTAAGTGAGTACAACTCAATGGCAGGCTATCAGTGACCGCCAACATCAAACATCAGTGGATAACATGATGATGAAGCCTGTCTGTCAACATTCTCAGTGTGTGTAGATACTTAACTACTTATACATGTGCTTTGGGATGGAGATACACCCTGGCTGAGACCATTTAAGAAACCTGCTTATCCTGTCGGTGGAGGTCAGTGTTTGTGGATGTTGAGAGCACAACACAACATTGTGGCTTTGAAATAAACCAATAAGTACTTCTGTGTTTTTGTTTCTCAATTAACAGGTTTTGGTGAAAGGTGTCCGATTGCTTAGGTGAAGATGATGTCATGGTGTTTTGGTAGGGGGAAAAACATTTACAAAAAAGTAGTCACCATATGTATTGGGGTCCTGCTGGCACTAATCCACTAATGCTGTGTGGTTTCAGACATCTGTTGAAGCTTCTGTGGTTTAACTACCAGTCTATCGTAGTTAATGACAGCATAATTTCCTCGTTCCCTGGCCTGTTTCATTGCTGCAATGAAAGAGTTTTTGTCAATGGCTTAGGCTGATTCAAGCACAGCAGAGGGAGTAGGCCAAAGTAGAGTGGATCCACCAAAAATCAGAAATTGCAAAAAAAACATCTTTTGGCTGCTTGTCCACTTAGCTTGTCACAAGAAGTCAAGTAGCCTATCACATTGGATTAAAAACTTTCAAGTCTTAAAAATGTTAGAATTAAGGTTAAAACAAGTTGGGGTATCAGGAGCCCAAGCTAATTCAGTTGCCAAACAGGAATTGTGAATAAAAAGTTATATAACAATGTGAATAAAACATGCAGCCTATGCTCTACTGGAATATGTTTTAAACATCTTCTATTATGCCTCTAAAATAAAAATAAAACCTTAGTACACCCAACAAACCAACCTACACAAGTAACAAAACCTGGCCATCCTGTTATGGAGGAAATTGGCTAGTTATTCATCAAAACATGTTACGATTTATATAATTAGACAGAATAATAAAAGGGAAAGATGGCTATGAACAGCTATGTCTTCCTTAGACTAAATTATGCGCAGAAAAGCATTTAGCCCAAACCAGAAAGTGGCTGGCTGGAGGAGGAAATAGTTAACTCACCCAGTCACTGTTCTGCGCAACATTCAAAACAGAAACTCCTTAAAATGTACGACATTTTGGTTATTACCAAAACCTAAATCAACGAAAGGGTCTACTTTACCATGCGGTCTTGGCTTCCGTGACAGTAAAGGGAGTCAACAAATGAAGAATTATAAGACTTGGCTATAAGGAACTTTGTATCCGTTACATTGTAGTATCCCGAAAAAGTAAGTCATGAGCGGAACCTTCAAGGGGATCACGTTTCTAAACGGATATATTTTACTGATGGACCGTGGGTACACTGCAAAAACAAGTTCCCCTCCGGTTTGTTTTACTGCACTTCAACAACCAACTCAGATGCAAAAGAGTTGTGGCAAACGTAGTAACATTACATACTTAAAATAAACGCGGCCACCGTCGTGTGATAAGTATTTTCTTTCTGTATTTCGGTTCATAATTTTATGCAACGAGTCGTTCACAAACACACTTTAAGGCTCAAAGTAAAGCAGTCTCGCTGTGGTTGCCCGCTCAGATGTCTTGTACGCTGGTTAGCGCCTGTGGAGCTACTCGGATCCCTCTGGAAGATGGAAGAGCGGTGATTCTGGGCCGGGGCCCAGACACCGGGGTCGCCGACAAGAAATGCTCCAGACACCAGGGTGAGGAACAGGTTTGACACAAACACATTGGTGCTTTTCATGACGCTACACATGTGAGTGATTTGTCGCCGACTTTACCACGAGACCATTGTAGTTTGCTAAATATACGCCAGCTATTTGGCTCGTGCTCTTTTCAAACGCATGCGACGTAAGAAAGCAGTGATGGTTTGGCTGGCAACCCGTTTTAATTCACAAGTCAATAGTTTATTGTAATTAATTAATAAATGAAAGACCCTGGTGCGTTTGTGTCAGTGTTGAGCAGGACTTGAGGAACATAATTAAAAGAAGTTGCTGAGTGGGATTAAAAAACAATGAATCACCCCTGCTTTTTTGACATGGACTGATCCACGACTCCCACACAGCATGATGAATTCTGTTCCTTATAATACATTCATAGTTCTTACAGAAAAAGAAGTATAAATTAGTTGGGTGAGGAGGTTCAAATAACACCTTTAGGGCTTCATAATATAGATTAAAGAATTTGGAGGAGTTAGAGAGTAGACGTCCAGAGCTGAAATGATTAGTGGATGAATCAATTAGTCGACAGACAGAAAATTAACTGTCAACTATTTTGATAATTGATAAATCGTTTGAGTCACTTTTCAAGCAAAAATGAAAACATTTGCAGTTCAGGCTTCTTAAATGAGAGGATTTTGTGCTTTTCTCTGTTTTATGTTATTGTAGTGAATATCTTTGGGTTCTGTACTCTTGCTTGTACAAAACAAGCAATGTAGAGATGACACAATGAATGAAGCTGTAATGGACATTTTTCACTGTTTTCTACAATTTACAGACAACTATTTATGGAGAAAACAAGTGGCAGAGTAATCAATAAAGAAAATAATTGTTAGTTGCAGCCCTACAGATGCCATTCTTGTTGCTGTGCATAAAATAGTTCTTTGTTCCTGAAGTGTATTACCATAACAAACTGGGACACAAATGTGTCATTATCAGAAACATCTTTGTAGGCCACAGTAGTGTATATTTAATGAATATAGGGCTGCAATTATTTTATTATTTATTAATCTGACAACTATTTTCTTGAGCAGTCCTCTGGTCTATAAAATGTCACAAAACACGGAAACAATTAGAAAAGCCTAAAATGACACATGCAAACTGCTTGTTTTTTGCAGTTTTGCTTAAAATGTGACTTAAACTATTGATTAATTATCAGAATTGTTGTAGATTAGTCAACTAATCGTTTCAGCTCTAAGGGAATATACAAATGTGTCTGTGAGTATGTATGATGGTAATAATCCTTGTGTTTCTTTCAGTGAAGGCGGTGGCTTGCTATGCAGACCAGGATGTGATTGTGACTCAGGTATGAAAATAAAACACTTAATCCCCAGCCCAGTGTCACAGTTTATAAATCAATTAGTCACCACTGGCAGGCTAAACAAACACCAGAGGGAGTTAATATTTAGCACCACACAATCAAAACATCAGTTATGTCATTATGTCTGAAAACCTGATGACAGCACATGTTTCTCTTTACTGCCTAGACCCACCCAGGTTATTGTACATCCTATAGAGTAACTAACTGCATAAAGGCTGAAGTCCAATGTCCATACATGTCCTATTTTCTTCCACAGCTGGGTCCCAATCCCAGTTTCCTGGACGGTGAGAAGCTGGGCCGGGGCCAGTCTGGTAAACTCACCCACGGAGGCACCCTCTACCTGGTTAACCAGAACCATCCGTTTAAACTGCACTACTCCCTGAGCTCAAACGGAACAGCCTCCAGTGCTTCACAGAAAGGACTAAAAGCCACAGATAAGACAAAGGGGGGAAGAAACGGGAAAGCGAAAGAGGCAGAGTCGAGTCCAAATCCCAAGCGCAGTATCAAGGATTTCTTTTCTACCTCTCCCATGAAGGTAACACATTTGTTTAGTCATTGTGTGAAAACGTATTTGATGTATTATTTCGTGTATCTTATTTGCTTATTGCTGTAATGTTGCACCAAAGATTATATTTATCAAGAGAAGTTGAAATCAAACAACTGAAAATAAGAGTGTATTTTTTTCAATTTTTCTGTTCAGTCATCTAAAAGACGACTGAGCCCAGAGAGGGGCCAGCGTGAGGGGAAGCGCCAAAGAAGAGATGAGGAGGCCTCAGACAGGCGAGTGAAGGAAGAAGAGGAGGGAGAGGAGGAGGAGGAGAGACTGGCAGAGGAAAAGCTCAAGCAGCTGCAGGAGTTGGCGGAGAAGTCTCTGGCAGGGAAGAGTAGCTGCACCCAGCCCTCATCTTCGTCGTCATCTTCAAAAGGCTGTCTAAAGAGCAGCTGGCAGCAGATAGGCAACCTGTTGCTTTACACTGCTGCTGGCGTCAAAGGGAGTGACAAGGTGGGCCTGTTTCAAGGAAACAGCTTAATTACTCATCGCAGCTTGATTTTGCAACTTAATTGTTTCTAATTAAATTACCTGGTTAAATGGATTTTAATTTAGGCCTCACAATAAAATATTATATAATAAAAAGTCAGTGTTTTAGGTAAAAAAAAGCAGCCAGCCCTTAATCGAGAGCCTGAAGTTTCATCATGTTTTCCCCAAATGCATTTCTGCCACTGAAGATCCATCAACGATTAGTCGATTAATTGATTAGTTAAGCAAGAGAAAATCAATTCAATTTAAATAAAATAATTAAATATTCAATGATTCCTGCTTTTCTCTGTTTTATACTGTTGTAAACAGAATTTCAACAGAAATTGCAGGTGTGAGTGTTGCGCACAAGTTATTGAGGTGGTGAGATCATGCAGCTAATGTGTAAATGTCTGAACATTTCCTCTTCTTTTCATGCCTTTACAGATTGCTGGGTTTGACATAGATGGCTGCATCATCACCACCAAGTCTGGCAAGGTCTTTCCCACCGCACCAGATGACTGGAGGCATGTCTGCATTCCTGAACTTTCCCATTTCAATTGTTTGCCAAAGCTAAGAAGTTTGATAAATGACTGTGTTTCCAGCTCAGTGGCTTATTTAGATTATATTTCGTATGGACATAGTTTGTTGTAATTGTCCTTGTGTTTAATCACCAGGATTCTGTACCCTGAGATTCAGCCAAGACTGGCCAACTTGCTGAAAAAAGGATACAAGGTGGGAAGGAGCAACAGTTGCTAATAATATTTAGTGAAATTTGCAAGATTAAAGCCAGTGAAATATTATTGAATTTTATGTGCTCTTGTTTGTTTGTCACTGGATTTCCTAGCCTACCTTTGCTCTCTTCCTGCAGGTGGTGTTCTTCACCAACCAGATGGGGATCGCAAAAGGCAAACTGAGACC
The DNA here is from genome assembly GCA_008360985.2 of Macquaria ambigua. Lineage (NCBI taxonomy): Eukaryota > Metazoa > Chordata > Actinopteri > Centrarchiformes > Percichthyidae > Macquaria > Macquaria ambigua. Next base: position 72,333 of record VMKM01001524.1, on the reverse strand, counting down.
AGAAGTCTTCAAGTCTAAAGTTGAAGACATCCTCACCACGCTGCAGCTACCTGTGCAGGTTGGTCATGTTGTAGGTTGGCTCTCACCTGTCTCCTACATTATTGTACAAAAGACTGATATTTGTACCCCCTCCTCCTTGTCTGTGTCTCAGGTGTTTGTAGCAACCGGTCCTGGTATCTACAGGAAACCAGTGATGGGAATGTGGAATCACTTGTGTGAGAAGGTAAATGTCATACATGGACATACACCCATGTTATTTAAGGACCACATCTCATATGCAGACAGTATGAAGCATGAATTACTGCTAATTTTGAGTCATATGAGCTCCTCACAGCTTTGTTTACTATTTACATGTCTTTTTTTTTTTTACATGTCTTTGCATGTTTGACAATAAACAGTATATTCTTGTTTTGAGTGTCTTTGCATGTGTGTTCCCTGCTCAGGCAAATGATGGTGTGACTGTTGACAAGACACAGACTTTTTATGTAGGAGGTAAGTGAGGTTGGGTATGAGGTGGTGTTGCCATAGTAATAAACATCCCATACTTACAGGGGGCTATGTGTTTTCAGTTCTCTGATCTGGTATCACAGAGATGCACACATACATATGCGGTCATCTACATTTTGAAAAACAAACTTTTAGTTTAATCCTATTTCTCTAAATCCAAACATGAACCCAAATCTAAACCATGATCAGTCCCTAACTACCTGAAATCTCCCAAAACCCTAATCCCTAATCCTTAATGCTTAATTCTAGACCTGAACCTAACTGAACCTGACCCCAAGCCCAGAAATGATTGATGAAGTGCAGAAATGCGACAAAAACAACCCAATTTGGAGGCCTTTTGCAAATCTTAAGATTGCTTTAAGAACATTTGATCCCCAGAAAGTACAAGAGCACACACACAAACATGCACACACAGCTTCTGACTTTACCTATGTGCACAGATGCTGCAGGTAGGCCAGAGAACTGGGCTCCAGGGAAGAAGAAGAAGGATTTCTCCTGCAGTGACCGACTGGTAAGACCTAAGATTTTTACTCCGGTTAATTCTTTTTACCACTTTGTGCTTCTCTTCCTCCTCCTCCTCGTCCTGTCTTGACTTGTTGTGTGTGTGCTAATTTGTGTTGTTCTCATACGTCATCAAATAGGTCTTAAGTATGACTTGATGTTTCTTGATTAGACCTTAATAGGAAAAGGTGCACAAAACGTATTAAATATGAGCATTATGTAAGTTACTGTCTTCCTCCTTGTTTTTGTAGTTTGCTCTGAACATTGGGTTGCAGTTCCACACCCCAGAGGAGTACTTCCTGGGTTGGAAGAGCGCCCCCTACAGCCTGCCTAATTTTGATCCTGTGAGTACAATGAACTTACTGGCTGTGTGCTGTGTTTGTTTTTTTTCTACAGTGTATGAGAATACATGTGTGGGTTTGGTCCATGTCTGTATTTTTGTTAATGTTTTTGAACTTCTAGAGGAAGATTGACTCCACCGCAAGGCTGTACGACCCGCCGTCAGCCTCTCTCACCTCCAGCAGGACAGAAGTCATTGTTGCCGTGGGTTTCCCTGCATGTAAGAGAAAGTGGACGGTATGTCACCTTTTCTGGCCCCCCCCCCCACTCACCCACACCATTCTGATCTTGTTCCCTCCTCCCTTTCTCCACAGCGGGGAAATCCACTTTCTTCCACACCCACATCATTCCAAAAGGCTACGTGTACGTCAACAGGGTGAGTGGATTTTATGAGCAGGGTGCAGTTAACAAGACTCCACTTCTGCCCCAGTCCTAAATGCAGCCAGAACATTTGGTTTTATATACGACTAGATGTTAACTGTCGAAAATAATTTGGTTTACTTTGATGTTTGCTACACTGCTTTTATATTTGATACATAAGTTTGTATAAGATTGCATTATTGTAATAATGATGATGAACTACCAACATTTTATTGTTATTATAGCCATATATTATTGAGCCCTTTCCTTAAAGTCTGCCCTGACATGTTGTGACGGACCTTTTGTGTTTTGTTTTGTGTCAGGACACACTCGGTTCATGGCAGAACTGTGTGTCGGCATGTGAGCGCGCTCTGAAAGAGGGCCGCAGCGTCGCCGTAGACAACACCAACCCAGACCCAGAGTCTCGCAAACGGTAAAACGCAACTGTGTCAGTACGTGCTGTGCAGATGCATTTCTGTGTATACTCAGGATCCACCTGGTGTGGGGTACACCTTTTATGCAAATAGGCTTCAAAAAGCATAAATAGAAAAAGAGTCATTCATAAATGAAGTATAGTCATACAAAGACAGATGAGCATATTTGCAGGTAAGGCCGAGATACTGTATTCCACAGATAACAGTTTCTGCTGCGACTCCTGCTGCTTGTATGTGCATTTATTTTTCTATGTTTGTGTAACCAATGTTGTGTGTGTGTGTGTGTGTGTGTGTGTGTGTGTGTGTGTGTGTGTGTGTGTGTGTGTGTGTGTGTGTGTGTGTGTGTGTGTGTGTGTGTGTGTGTGTGTGTGTGTGTGTGTGTGTGTGTGTGTGTGTGTGTGTGTGTGTGTGTTTTCCAGATATGTGGATGTGGCCAAGGTCGCAGGAGTGCCCTGTCGCTGCTTCTGTTTTTCAGCCTCTCTGGAGCAAGCCAAACACAACAACAGAGTATGACTCACCTCTCCACGCTGTCACTCTTTACCCATTGTTTGGTTTTCCTATCCTGTCTTGTGATGATGACATGTGTTTTTTTTTTTTTTTTATGCGTTATTGTTGTTTCCAGTTCCGTGAGATGGCTCCATCAGACAGCAAACACACTAAGGTCAATGACATGGTTTTCCACAGCTACAAGTAAGAGAAAATTCTTCTCGAACTTCTTCTCACACGCTTTCCGATTATAAAACATGTTTGTTTCTTGTACCAAAAAGCCCAAACTTATACACAGAGCTTGACGAAATGCAGCTAAATGCATGCCACCAAGGTGTTTTAGTTTTCTATTTTAGTACACTTTAAGAAATGTTTGTTTTATCTTTGTTACTGTGTTAAAATGAAAATCTGAAACGGTGGTGTTTTGAATTCTGGTAATAAAAACACTTACTAGTACTAGCTCTGGTACTGACCACTCTAATCTGGCTCTCTCTCTCTCTGGACAGGAAACACTTTGTGGCTCCTGCTCTCTCTGAGGGATTCTCCGAGATCCTTCAGATCCACTTTGTCCCGAACTTCAAAGACAGCCAATCAGAAACCCTGTTCCGGCAGTTTTCTGAGGGCTGATTGGACAGCTGGCTTTCTAACACCTTTGACTTTCATTTTCACACTGACACAGAAAACATACACATGACAGCCAGTGAAGCAGCTGGGGTGTGAACCAAAAAGCAACAGTCCTAGAAAAACACACCCAAGTTAGTCAGTAGACACTGACATGTTTTTCTATTTCAGCTGATGGACTCTCTGCTGTATGGGCTCTCCACTGACATCTGTGCAGTGCTTGTATGTCCTAGCTTATATGCATACTTTATGATTAATGGCCTCTTAACTACAAAGTAGGACCGGTGGTGTTAACTAGACTTGCAGCTCTGAATCAGGTATCCGTATGAATGTATAGATATTTTTCCATTATATATGTGCGTCAGGAACTGATTATGCATGTGTTGAGTTAAGAAAGAATACAGCGTGAAAACAAGAAGAATGACTTTTTTATGTTGTGTATGATTGGTTAACAAAACGTCATCCTTTATAAGTGAGTTTACCGCACCACAGCTATAAACATCAGTGGTATTCCATTTGACAATAAAGCTTTGAAATCTTTATTGAATTCTGCGTTCTGCATGCCGTTATTATGGCTTAATCCGAAGAGATCTCGGCGGATTGATTATTCTCAGTCGAACACAGGCAGGAACTTGATCTCCTCACCCAGATGCTGTTTCAGCCACGGCATTATCTTGAACAGGTCGATGTGAAAGTCTCGAGCATCAGGAGGTGGCCTGTCACTGCTGTACCGTCTCCGAGCTGTGCTGAGTTGTTTGCATACGTCCGTGATGCCCCAGCTCACTACTCCCACCTGGAGATGAAGGCAGGAGAAATGTCCATGTGATGCTGATTGCACTGTGTGTAATGAGGCTTTTTTTTTAAGTGAGAAACTTGCTGACCTGAAAGTAGCGCTTTCTCTTTTGCAGAAACAGGGATCCACCAGAGTCACCTATACAAAAAGAGACGACATGTAACCGTTATGTGAATCCCATGTTGGTAAAACTGTGGTGGCTATGATACAGTAGAGTCCAGACCTTTACAGGTGATAGCATCCTGGTATCCTGAGGTTCCCCCAGTACAGAGGAATCTGTCAGGTACAAACTCATCCAAAGTCACGTTGGTGGGCTCTTTGAGTGTTTGCCTCGCCTTCTCCACACAGCTAGACCTCTGGAGACAGCACATTCGTACAGTTCAATACTCTTATAATAAAACAGCTGTTTCCTCCACATTAAGCAGCCCACAGTCTGAAAACCCCATCAGCTGTCACCCACCTGACTCTCTGTGTGGATATGTGTTTCTTTGCGTTTGGAGTTCTTATGGATGAAAAAGGCAGCAGTCTCCTTGTGTGGCAGTAGTTCCTTCCCTGTATACACACATTCATTTGACTGAGAATTTATACAGGATTTGTAGTCTGAGTTTTATGTTCTAATATATTACTAATGCTCGGGTAATAGGGAAAATATGGAAATAGTCCTTGTATACTCTTAATGATATGAATGCTATTGCATAGTGTAAAGGTCAAAAGGTCACATACTGTGCTGTTGACAGGTAGAGTTGACTTTCTTCATGGCTCGGCTGGCTGGCACGGTACATGGCAAGCAGATAGGTCTGTCGTACAACATACAGTATACACACCCTCAACACAGAACCTCACAACCTTTTCTAAGCTACACAAAGGTGTTAATATAAGTCACTGCCCACGCACACCTTTTTCATGACAAAACAAATGTGTTTTAGGCTGCTACTTGCTCTTAGGTTAGATGTATCCCTGGTGGCTTACAGTTGAGCATCTTTTCTTCGGGGAGTCTTACCTGGCTTTCCAGGAGAGCGGGATACTCTTGTTCACCTGTACCAGAGCTACATCGTAGTCATAGAACTCAGATACATTTCTGTGTCTGAGTGCCCTGATGTTGTACTTGGGGTGCATGATCACCCTCTTGGGACCCACCGTGGCCTCACCTGGGAACCAAAGAAGCTGCTTGTTATTTCAACATAAAAGGGTGTGAAGTCAACAAGATGGTCAATAGAAAAGAACTAATCTAGACCTGCTGTTTTCTGTAGCTAAGTGAGTTGAGTAAGGCACTAACTCTTTCCGAGTTTATGCTTTGATTCCTAAAATGATAACTTGTGCCAGAAATGTGCTGTTGTGGTACTTTAATGTGACTGGGATTAAAACACACAGTGCATTTGTCAACACACTGTTTCAAACATTAAAATAAACTAGACCTGCAAGCAGGTATGTCGTGGTCCAAGCACCCAGAATCATCACATCAAACAGCAAATTTTCATCAGCCCCCTTTTCTACTTATCTTTTTCTCCCATTCTCTCTATTTTTCTCTTACATGAATCTCAATCTCCAAAATATTTTCCTGTACTGACACTGACCGTGTTGTATTAACACCTGCTGAGAGACTTCCTCTGTGCTGGTTGTGGCAAAGCAGTGAGCAGCTGTCAGCACCCAGTTCTGGCTCACAATGGAACCAGAACACGGCCTAGACTGTAAGGGAGGAAAGTGTTAATGTGTGAAAATCAACTCTAAAATATCAAACAGAAGGAGGGAAAAAAAAATCTCCATTATGATCTTAGTGACGCTCTCACCGATGTCACAGTGACGTGCCAGGGTTTGGTGTAGACTGTCTTCTCCTCCGGGTCATCGGAGATGACCTCCTGAGCTATCCCACACATTGTCACGCTCTTGTCACCTGTATTACGACACATGACCATTTTAATGGTTATAGTTCAGTAACTATTAACTTTTAATAAGCAACGTTGCATTCTTAAATTTTAAATCTAATGCAGACCAAATGTAGGCATTCATGTTGTTGAAAAATGTGTATCTTGGCAGCCTGCCATCAGAAGACACCAGCTTTTGTGCCTTAGAGCTTCATACTTACTAATGATGCTGTTGAACACCTCTCCCAGTGTTTGGAAGTTTTTCAGGATGAAGACGTGATTCTCACCACGTTTCTTTGACGCTAAGGAGTTCAACTGATCTTTCTTCACTTGCTCCCCAATACCAAATACATAGACATCTGAAAACACACACACACAAATGTATTTATACTCTATACATACATAGGCAACCATGTCAGCACATATTAAACACACTAAGCTCAGTGAAAGCAGTTCTGAAGTGTTAATTTAAATACTGTACATGATGTATTAGAAAATGTTATTATTGTTATGTAATGATACCCAGCATTGTCTCGTCTGTGTGATCCTGGGATGTGTTGTGGTAGCCCAGCAGATTCCGGATCTGGGCCAGGGCAATCTGAGGCTTGTTGCCTGTGTTGGAGTAACCTGCAGGCAGAAAGACATAAAGAGGGAATGAACGCCTATACACCCTAAAGATAAGGCTCTTCTAATGTTACCTCTTCCAATATTAAAAGAGCTCTAAAAAGTTAGGTTTTAAAAGATTTGTATGAGCTGGAGCTGCTCAGCAGATGCTCTTTCAGCATGAGTTTGTGAGACATTGTCTTTACCGTCAGTTTCTATAATGATGATGTTCTGAGTCTCATTAAAATGGTTCTTGGCGCTGTTTTGCTTAAAGAAGTTGATCAGCTCACTGACACGGTACAGGGCAGCATGGAGGTTGGTGCCCGTCTTACTCCCATGGCCTGCAGATGCAAATAATGCAAAATATTAGATAATTAAAAAATACATTGATATGTAATTGAATTAACTGCTGAGCACATCAGTACATCATGGTTGTAGCTGTACTGATTTAAGGCCTACTTGAGATCACACCACAGAAGATAAAAAGATATGTTCATTAAATGAATGAATACTGTAAATGAATGAAGGGATAACAAGACGAGTCCTACTGTGGTAGTCGAACTCCATCAGAAGCGCTATGACGTCCTCGGTGCTACCACTTGTATCCGAGTCTCTGATGTCTACAATGTCTATAGCATCGCTGGCAAATGACAACACATGGAACTTCAACTGCACCTCGTAGCTGTCCAGCTAGTGGGAAAATGAAGAGGACATGTAGGTTTCACGCCCACTGAGATAAGATGACAGACAAACTAATGTGAATAAATGTGAAAGCCCCTTTTGGCTCAGACCTTTCTGATAAGAGCAATGGTGGCTTCCCTGGATATTTCAAAGTCCTGCTTATTGATGCTTCCTGAAGTGTCCAGTAAAATGTAGACATTCATACGACTTCCTTCAGCCACACGGAAGGTTCGGGCAAAGGACGTCCTTGCACCTTACATACACACAATCACAAAGTACTTTTTGTGTTATTGCAGTTGTCTTCAGGTAGTTGCTTTCCTTATATTCCTCTCTTGCTCTGGGCATTTGTATAACAAGTTAATGTACACGCACTTAAAAGGTCATTGTCAATATGTTGTGTATGACAGATACAAGTTATAGCACACACACCTTTCTTTTTGGAGTCTGGTGAGAATACATCCATGATTCCTGCAAGTGACCCTGCCATGGCTTCTGCCACCATGCTGAGGGAGTCAAAGGTATTCGGGCCTGCAGTAAAGCACAAAGATATCATGCATGGATGTTTTATCATAATATAATAGTTCACAGTGTACTGTTTTGGCACTGCTTTCATGCCCAATTGCTGTAGGCAATACATCTTTTTTTTGGTCTTGAATCTTCTGTTGTTTTAAAGGAAAAAAAACACCTAAATCTAAAACTGTAAGTGCAACTGTGCACCTATTGTATGTATAGAAACGGTCACTACACCTTGGCACCGTGGTGTTGAGCCGCTCCACTCCCTGTTCTCCAGGCAAACCCTTTCAGCCGACCCTAGCAGATCCAGACCAGCCTGACACCGGTAGACCACCTTCTCTCCCGTGTAAAACCGGCCTGCTGACCTATGGGCTCCTGGTGGGATCCCTGGGTCATTACAGTCGTCACCTGCATTTAAAGAGGTACTGCGGACTTAGACGTATTTTTTGAGCTATAAACTAAATGATATGACTGTACTGTGCTGAGACACATCAGTGCTGGTGGTAATATTGACATTTCTTACCAAATGTATAAAAATCAGCATTTCATGGATTTAAAATGGCTCAACACACCATCTACTGTTTTAAATCAGCCCTGAAGCTGCGAGGCCAATACTGACATAGAGTCAACAAGTTGGGACCTGTCTATGTCATGACATTTATATTAAAAAAACACTCTTATCAGTGTCAGTCAGTCTGCCTGTGTCTCCTGACCCACACACTACGTAGCCACAAGGCCACGCCTCCTACAGTTGTTGTTCCTTCACTCGTTGCATTTTTTAAATTTGCTGGGAGGGAGGGTTCTAGCAGAATTTGAGGGTGTAGTTACACTTTAAAGACAGAGGGGCAGCAGTAGACAAAGTATAGAAAGGATAATTCATTTTTGAGGTTATAACCATTTTTTAAAAGGATATTGGTGTTTGTGCTTATATAGAAATGTTCAGAGTGAACTTCATTTGCAAAAGATGATTATGTAGTACCTTGAAATGATGCACAAAGGCCCTTTAAAACATCACAAAACACATTGTAAGCATTATGTCTTAAAACACTGAATGGTAAAGTTAAGTAGAGGAAATGCAAACTTTGGTCAGTGGCCTAGTTTGTGTCACAGTAACCACAGTAAACTACTGTATGAAATTAAAATCTGTTGTTAGGGATCATTTATTTGTATTCATCAAAAGCTGCTTTACAACGTAAACCTCAGTAAGTGTGAGCTTAGTCAGTGCATGCTCACTCTACCATATCTACTAATACACCTGGTGAACTGGGCTCAGGGCCTCATGGAAGTGGATATTCTCTCAGTTATTCTCTATTGCTCTGATGTAAGAGGGGGAGTATAGCCATGTATTGTACATAATTTAATCATACACATGATTTATGCTTTATCATGAGCAAGGTTTGTAATGTTGTCCGTCCTCACCATGGTTGTCACAGACAGGAGTGGTTCCTGTCCACTCGCCAGAGAGGGTGCAGTTCCTCTGGGCTGACCCGTACAGGGTGAACCCTTCCTGGCAGGAGAAGCTCTGCGTCTCCCCAACGCGGAGCCACTGGTTCCTTGGCCAGAAGTCACCATGATCCAGCTGGAGCTGAGCCGGACACAACACGTCTGGGAGCGGGAGAGAGATGGACGTTTAGGTAAGAGGATGGAGGAAAGACGGGAAAGGTGAAAACAGAGAGTGGTGCTTTGAGAGAAAAGTGCTTTTGTGTACATATGAGATTGAACGCATCACCATCCAAAACATTACCTTTGCATGTGGCCCGTGACACCGGTCTGCCATTGGCTGATCTCATGGGCGACCAGTCCCCATTAGCACTGCAGAGCCTGTGGCTGACCGGGAAGGGGTATTGCTCCGGGCTGCAGTGATAGGTCAGCACACTGCCCTCCAGCCCTCCCTGTAGAGGAAACACATTTAGGCCACTTTTGGAGTTAAATTAAGTAACATGAAGCTTTCCAGTAAACAGATGCTTGATTTGTTTCACTTTCCAGACCTTCTAAATCCTTTTTATCATGATCGGAAAATTGCCCCCCAATTCAGTGTTGTCCCTCACTTTCACTTGCCTGATTCATACTAAATTAAAAGTTTTTACTTCATCGTTTTGTCATCTAACATATTACTATAACATTATTAATACCATCCCCCATTTTGCCTTTTTTCTGTCCCTGTACTCTCCTCACTTTTGCATTGTTTTATATTTCTGTTATTCACCTGTTAAATTGGAATCATATTATTTTACCATATAAATTCCCCAAAAAAATATTTATTCGCATACATTCTGCTGTATTTCTATTTGACTTCACTGTTTTATCATTGTTTCTGACATACTGTGTCTCAATGTTTTTACTTTCCTTCATTTTTCTGCTTTTTGTCCCTGTTCTCCTGTTTGTTAAGCACCCTGTAACCTCTGTTTTACATTTCTATTATCAGCTTGTTAAACTGAAATGTATTATTATATTCTTTATTATATTCTTTCAAACATAAGAAACAATTACATCAGGGCAGCAGAGCTGAAAAAAATGCACATATCCTGAGTGATGTAAATTAAAAATGAAGGTGTACAGTGGGGCTGCAACTAAGGATTAATTTCACTGTAGATTAATGTAACAATTTTGCTGATCATTAGATTATTGTGTGGTCTTTTAAACATCAGGGGGAAAAAAAGAAAAAAACGTCCATTGCAAATTTCCAAGAAGGTAATGTCCTCAAATGTTTGTTTTGTCTGACCAACAGTCCAAAAATCAAAAAGATATTCAATTTAAAATGATAAAAGAGAGAAGCTGTAAATAATTAAAAAATAATTAATCAGAGACCTAAATTGTTGGTGATTAAAACGCCTGTCGATCTATTAATCGATTAATCAACTAATCGTTTCATTTCAGTACAGTGTATCATTTTTACCTGTGAGTAGGTGACATGTCCACCTTTGATGCTCTCTGTGGTTGAGCAGTTCAGAGACTGTGGATCCTCGTATGTTTCATATTCATAATTATCAACATCGTAGTCCTGCAGGGACACTGGAGCGCAAACAGGAAAAGTGTTGGTAATAAACACGCATCTCTGCACGCGCACACAAGCAAAAGGGGTCCACAGACACATGCGTCAACACAGCCATATGGTATGGCTCCTTATAAAGTTGACGTAATCACACTCAAATGCACAGTACTGTAAGTGCAACACAAAACGGAAATGCTCACCCTCCTGGACAGAGATGAAGAGTAGGATCCATAGTATGGACTTGACATACATGACCAGACTCTGTATCAGTGGTGTTTGTGTCTTTGAGTGACAGAAACCACAGCGAGAGTGTCTGTATCGACCTGCAGTCAGCTGCTTTATTTGATGACTGATTACCCATTAACACAGCAGCACCAAACAGGGAAGGAGAGATTGAGAAATTTAGGACAGAACACAGATTTTAACTCTTACTTTCATTTTTGGTTGCACTCATTTGATCTGTTTTTCTTGTTTCAGGATTCTTTAGGAGTATTTCTTTTGACATTTTTACATTACTTATTCATTTAAAACCAAGAGTGGCCTTATAAAAGCTGCTCCAAAGCTTAAATAAAAATCTATTAGGGCACTCAAATGCAATGTCATAAACCAGCTTTGGGCAACTAATGCAATTTCAAATCTCACAATCTCTTTGGCACTTCTCGCTGGCACCCCACCCCAACACTGTTGTTGTTTTGATGCCTAATTACCCAGAATTATTACTAAATGACTCAGACCGCGCTGTCTCTGTTTCAGTGTTTTGGGGTTTAAAAGGATGTGTAGTGCTCACATGTGTTTGTGTTTGTGTGTTTGTGCACCTGCTCGCTCAAGTTTGGGCATGCAAGCGTGCATGTTCATAAAACATTTTAGGAGCTTAAGTGATCATTATGGGGATTATAGAGATTTAACAGGGACCCCCACCTCCACCCTCACCCCTTCTCCACTTCCCTGTCCTCCCTCCTCCTCATCCTAGGGGCTCAGTCCACTCAGCTGACTCGGCTTTGTTCAACACTGCGAAGGAGTTTCTAAAACTCTTTTGTAACCACTCTCATACATCAGAAAACAAGAGAAATACGCGTCGAAGCTGCTAAAACAGACAAAAGGACGAAGAATAGCAGCAAACGTGGATATTTTGATAACTGGAGTTTGAAAATACTTTGCTGTGAATTATATTGTGTTTTTTTTTTTTTCATTTTTATCTGCGATTACGCTGATGGATGTCCAACAAAGGGCTCTGCTGTGCTGGAGGAGTGAAGGCCGTAAGCTTCCTACACTTCAGTGGAAGTTTACCGTTGGAGCAAAAAGTGAACAATGTTAAGAAAACCCAGGAAAGCATCTTTAACGTTCCTTCATGTAGAAACAGCTCTCTTCACAATGTCACCACTGGTGTATTTATCGCAGCATCAGGCTCTTTAAGAAGAGGAGCACTGACAGAGTGACAGCAGACTAAAGATGTCTGACCTCAGCCAGGTTGCAGTGTACTCAGACTCTTCAGATATTTATAAGGTGAGTGAAGATGATGGAGGTTAATGAAGGTGCTGTATAATGGGAAAGGTCACAGAGTTATTGAGACATTTGGAGATGGGTCAGCACTTGCCTTGCAAACTGGACTCTGTTTAGGGTCCATTGTGATCAATGATGTACAAATGTGTTACTACTTCATTTCAAGCCTTGTGGACCTGGAACCCTGCAGTGCCAGTTCTATCAGTTATTGTCTTGCATTGTACAACCCTGTGTAAGTTGGACGAGGTGTTATTTTTAGGCTGGAAACCTACATTTGTCCCTCATTTGTGCATTATCAGTGTAGTGTAACAGTACTGTATGGGTTAGTATTTAAAGAGAGACTACGTAACTTTTGGAGATAACAGCAATTACATGATGATAGCACATTTCCCAAGATTCTCTTCAGTCTGTTGCTTTAAAGGCTATAATTGATATTTGTATAATAACAATGTATCAAATGGCAATGTGAAAACCATGTGACCATGTGAAAGGGGTCGCTCTTAACCTACAGAGAGCCTATCACCTGAATCTGCAGCTCCCCTCGGCTTTACGGTGCTTTATAGTGAGTTTCAGCTCGTTTTTTAGCTGTTCGCCCCGAAACTTTATTGTTCTGGTTCACTCTCACCGTTTTAGCATCGTTTTCAGATGCAGCAGGCAGCTGTTTTCAGCTAGAAAGTTCTAAAAACCCAGTGTACACCACCTGCTCAGCACCAAACAGCAGACAGACACAGTTAGAGACTAGCATTTAGCAGCTAAAGAGCCAGATATTTCCCTCATGAGTTGGTAGAGCCCACAAATAGAGATAAAACAGAGTGAATATTAGACTCATATTCGCCAGGTGGACAGAAACAGGACTCCAATGGAATGATAATATAACTCCATAACTGCTGGATGTGTAAATAAGCAACTGTTTGCTGCACCATATCAACTTAAAAGGTGATGATATGTCAATGTTGTGTTCGCAACTTATTTCCGTTGCTCCCAAGTGGCCAAAAAAATCATATATTACAGACACCATCGTTAGGTCACCTGACTGAGAATGAGTGGAATGGGACCATAAACAGAAAATAAAGGTCGCTAACTGACTCAGAAATGTCCGTTATACAGCAATATCTATCTAAAGTTTGCTTTATTATGCATTAGCTAACAGTAGCAACAAAGGGCTTCTGGTCGTACCAGATCAACTAAAGCTGTAGCAGCAAAACCCCTGAGCCCCCACTTATACAAAGTTTTCTTTTCATTGATAGTTTCATTTCCATCTCTTTCTGTTCTGCTTTCCACAGAATGTGTTCTGCAACCCTGCCTTTGAGCTGGAGGGGGAGCGAGAGGAGAGGGTGGAGGGATTCAGGACATCCTCCTTGTCCACCCCTGAACCAATCAAACCGCCAGCAGCTAGTGAGCCGGCCAATCAGCTTGCTGCTTTCTGTGACTAAACTTGAACTGTATTAGGCTGTGTATGTGTTGGACATGTGTTGGATTAGTAACATTATTGCGTCACTTAAACTCATTTATGTCCAATTTTCTTGAAGGAAAGTAAGGAAGCGTGTATAAAACATGGTTATTATGGTTAACTGTAACCAAGGAGTAAAGAGCCGCTCCACCAGCCTGTGAAAACAGTTGTATAATGTCTTCAGTGGCTCTGGAGGAGTTTTCTTAAAAGAAAATAACCCTGACGATGTCATAGTGATGTCATCAGGGTTATCTCAGCTTGGGCTTGGAGACCATACATACAAAAGAAAACCTCTATTAAAAACTGGAGGTGAAGAGTTTAAAGACATGGGTGTTAACCAGGCAGGGAGGGTCTAATGAAAGACACTGCCAAGTTGCATTATGGGAAATGTAGGGTCCTGTGTTTGATCCATACTAGGGACTAAAAGTATCTCCGCTTCTGCTGCTTTGATTTTTTTCAATCAACATGTCCAACAACTTTATGGTATGGCAATAAAAAAATCACTGCAGTACCCCTTTAACTGAAAACAGCACCATGCATTTCTGGGAGTAACCATAAATGTAGTGAACTAAAATGAAAGCATGATCAAATTAAATTACACAATGACTGCAGTATTTTGTCTGGTTGCAAAACCAGGCAAAGTCCAGTCGTGTTTTTTTTTTAGCTTCCATTTTGATTCACTGTAAAGTGTGGGAGGGGAGCAATTTCTGACATGGTGGCAAGTTTTCTCTAAGCTTTGGAGAATTCACTGTAAGGCAGTTTTTTAATACTACTTATGGTCCAATTTTAATATCAATTAGGTGTTAAATAAAATACAAAAATTAAAATAAACCAGAAAGTTAAAATCATGAAAGTATATGAAGTTTGGTAGCAATAAATATCTCCTCTGTCCTGTCACATACCCACATGTTTGTGTGTGTGTGTGTGTGTGTGTGTGTGCTGTGTCATTCAGGCCTAGGCTGGGGTCTGTTTGGGGTGTGTGTGATGCGTCTGCGGGGCCCGGGTTGTGGCTGGGGGGTTGTGGTGGTCTCTGCTGCTGCCCTGCTCCTATTGGCAGCCATCGGACTGGCGCTGGCCCTCATCCTCACACGTGAGTCAGATCAGACGTCACAATGAAAACGAAAATGCCTTAAAACTGATTTAAAGGGTTTGTAACCGATCAAGTGATTTTATAAATTCAGATTCCGCACTTGTAGCTGTTCCTATATGTACTTTCATGCAAATTTTACCAATACTGCCTTGTTAGTGCTTTTACTGGATAGGTACTTTGTGAAAAAATATGGGAGGAAGAAATAACATCTACTTCAATAAGAAACGTTGACCTGTTACACATACTACAGTATAATTTACAGTACTTCACTTGTGTTGCACTATAGTTATTCTCAACATTTCAATAGATTAAATCCTCGGAAATACATCTATTTTCTTTTTTTTTTCTATACAGTATAATCAACTTTTCTATCTAGAATGATCCTCTTTTCTGAGTAGTCCCCCTGTCATGTGTCCATCTTGTGTCTTTGTTTTCTGTCCCCGTTTAGAGATAAAAGGCCAGGCAGTGGAGGATCAGTTGTTGACCACCAGTCCTGCAGACCTGCTGAGTGCAGGAGATGGAGCGTCCCACACTTTACCCACAATCTCTGCCAACAGAAGTCAACCGGACAGTACAGCCACACCACAGCCCACCAGGATCCCACCATCTGAAACACGTAAGAGACTCAAGCAAAATGGCCATTTTTATTATATAAAATTTGACAGTCACTTTCATGTCTATCTTATGTTATCGTTTCTTTATCTGGAGGCCCTTTCTTTCCTTTTTGTGTAACTGAAACATTCCTTTCTGTCTCTCAGGTTGTGGAGGGGTTTTGACGGACTCAGAGGGCAGTTTCAGTTCTCCAAACCACCCCGGCTCCTACCCCCCCAACTTGCTGTGTGTGTGGGTGATCCGAGTCCCATCCCCCTCCGTGGTCCAGATCCACATTTCCTCTCTGACTGTAGAGGGACCGTCTCCCTGTCTGTTTGACTGGCTTGATGTGCAGGAGCAGATAGAACAGAGCTCCGTGGTCACCAGGTTAGTCAGACCCAAGCTATCTCCATGAATCAAATACTACTACTTTCCCCTCCAGACACAACAGCATAGTCCCTTGTCAGATGTTATTTTCATACTAGGGCTCGCTTTTAAAAGCTTATGCTTCTGTTGCAAGAAGACCTTGAACTTTGCACTCCATATTTTTGGTCGCTTGTAGATTTTTCTGTTGCACTCGCTGTCACTCTGGAGAAGAATAACAAAAACGCTTACAGTGTTAACATAATGAGTTTCTACTATCTCACGCAAGTAGTATAATTGTTTGGAGGACTCTGGAGAAGAATAACAAAAACGCTTACAGTGTTAACATAATGAGTTTCTACTATCTCACGCAAGTAGTATAAGTGTTTGGAGGACTTAAGTATTGAAGGTACGGCAAAGTATGGATGTGTGTTCTGGCAAATACACATTTTAATGTATAAAAATGGCAGAAAGAGCTGAAATTCAAAACTCAAATTAACCTGTATGCTTGTCTCTTTTAGTCAATTATGTGAAACTAACTTTTCAAAGCAACATTTCTATACATGTTCCCCTCTAAAGGAACATTATTAAGGTTCATGTCATTACCTTAAATTGTTGGTAGATGGCACTAAATGACTGTGCATAATTGGAGAGCACTTCTAGGTACTTGAGGCTTCTTGGAAAGATTTCAGTACATGCAAATACTTTGACCTTTTTGTTTGCTTGCATTCGTGGAAAATGTAACAGGATTCATGAAATTCGAAAAATTCAGACTCAAGTGGCAACTCCAAAGCTGTAATATGGAGTTAAGATTATTAAAAGGTCTATCCTTCTCTCCTGCAGGTTCTGTGGTAACGTAGCACCGCCAACAGTCAACACAAACAGCAGCACAGTGTGGGTCACCTTCCGCTCTGATGGCAGCATCGCAGGCAGCGGCTTCACTGCACAGTACAGGGCCATACTGCCCGCACACAGTCAGTACTGTGTGTGTCTGTGTGTGTGTGTGTGTGTGTGTGTATGTGTGTGCATCTGCAAATACATGTACTCTTGTGTTCATGCCTATTTGAATTTGTGTGCATCTATGCATGTATTTGCTGTGTGTTTTCTCAGAGAGCTGCTCCAGAGAAGAGTTTATGTGTGACAGTGGTCGCTGTCTGCTGCCTGTGTCTGTATGTGACAGTCATCCGAACTGCCAGGACCAAACAGATGAGGCAAACTGCAGCCATAAACACAAAGGTGAGGTGAGAGCATGCAGACAACATTAAAGACATAAGGTGAAAAAAAGGGCCCTGGGACACAAGAGTGAACTTGTGTACATGGTTTCTACTCATTTTTTCTCAGAATGTGGTGGGCAGAAGACTGAGCCGTATGGTTACCTGTCAAGTCCAAACCACCCCAGGCCTTATCCTCACCAGCAGGTACGTTCTTAACCATGTTAGACTGCCAAACACACTCCAAACAGGCAATTACAGGGCCGTGAGACTTGTGTCTTTCACTAATGTCTTGTTCCTCTGTTTCCCACCAGATGTGCATATGGTATATATCTGTTGAGGAGGGTCACGTCATCACACTGAGCTTCAGGAACTTCAGCCTGGAGACTCAGGATGTGTGTGAGTTTGACTACGTGGAGGTGCATGACAGCGTCAGTACTGGAGCTGGAAAAGTGCTGGGAAGGTGAGACCCACCAAAGCCTTAATCTTTTATTGTGTTGGATTCAGATTTATAGTAGCTGTAGCTTCGAAGATCCTTTCATTGTTGTTTAAATCCTGTATGTTGAGGGTAAACAAGGGTAAATGTGTGTCCTCCTTTATGTGAGTTATATAACCACAATGTTCTGAAGCAGCTTTTGTTTCCTCCACCTTTGTCTCAGGTTTTGTGGTACCACCTTCCCTCCAGACCTGACCTCCTCTGGCCCCCACATGACTGTTGTGTTTGTGGCTGATGAGGGAGTGGCCGACAGCGGCTTCAACGCAACATACCAGGCTGTGTCTGTACTGGACAGTGAGTTCTTGCTTTTGTAAAGCTAATTCATATCTAACCAAAGTGCTACTGTTGTCTTTAACTTGTCCCCTGCCTCTGATCCTTCTTTCCTTCAATATTTTCTCCATTCTTCCTTTGTTTTCCTTCTGGTTTAATGTTTTATTTTTATTTATTTTTTATTGGTTATTCCTCTCCTTCCCGCTTTAAGGCCTCTACTTCCTTTAAATCTTACCTCTTTTTGACCATCTTTCCTTTCTTCTCTGACCTACATTTACTCTTCAAGACTTGGCAGTTTATACCTGACACTTTGTTAAACTCCCTTAAAGGCCCAAATTCTTTCCTATTACAGTACTTTCTTCCTTTCCCTATGCCTCTTCCATTGCTCTCACATCACTTTTTGCTTACTATAACCCTCTCCTGTGTGTTTTCTTCTTTATTTAAAGGGTCATGTGGTCCCAGTCAGTTTGCCTGCACAACAGGGGAGTGTCTTCAGCAGCAGTGGTTGTGTGATGGATGGAACGACTGCCCTGACGGAGCAGATGAACAGGGCTGTGCCAACTCCACCTACCCTCCCTTCAGTGAGTTATCTCTGACCCCGATCAGAGTCCCACAAGAGAGTCACAGATACAGTTGGTTTTGTTTCCAGAGCCAGAGTTTTGATGTTGAAATCACTCTTAAAACAAAATTTTAAAAGCCCTATCAGAATAAATGTTTGCAGGACAGAGAGGATTTGTTACTAGGAAACTAAAAAAAAACTAAGAAAACATTAAGAGCGTATCTTTGATTATATCTTAATTTCCTTTGTGTATTAGAGACTGGAAGTTGTGGTTCCAAATATTAGTGTAAAAGTGTTTGCCATTGACCAAAAAGAAAAGGAATGATTTCCTTTCTCCATGCCCTCAGCTTCATCGTGTGAGTTCATAGAGGTGGAGATGTGTCAGGGCCTCAGCTACAACCTCACCTCATTCCCAAACATCTGGCTGTCCATTGCTGATCAGAGAGAAGCTGCCACGCTCCTGCGACAGTACCGGGTAAAAGCTACCTTCGTAACTTACCTAAATGACCTATATTTTCCTGTTGCTGTTGCAAAGATTCAAAAGCTGGGCCCCTCGGTAGCACAAACACACACAAACAGTGCATGAACTTACGGCTGTAGCTTCTTTTAACAACTGTAA
Organism: Macquaria ambigua; assembly: GCA_008360985.2. Taxonomy (NCBI): domain Eukaryota; kingdom Metazoa; phylum Chordata; class Actinopteri; order Centrarchiformes; family Percichthyidae; genus Macquaria; species Macquaria ambigua. Next base: position 53,492 of record VMKM01001524.1, on the reverse strand, counting down.
AAGCCTGACATTCAACCTCACACGCTCCCCTTTTCTCCCTTCGGTCGTCCAGGTGCTGATGGAGCTGGCATGCTTTCAGCCCTTGCGGAGGCTGGTGTGTGGGATGTTTCTGCCCCAGTGCAGCCCTCAGGGTGGCGTCCTCCAGCCCTGCCGCTCAGTCTGCTCCTCTGCTGAGCAGCAATGCAGCCAAGCCCTGGATCTCTACTCGTTCAGCTGGCCCTTCAACTGCCACCTCCTGCCCGACTCACAAGACCCCATGGAGTGCTCGCTGCCTTGATGCTTCAAGAGTTTCAAGTTTCTGTTGTGTTGATGCTCATCTCCACCTCAGTCTACTTTTTCAGAAAACATTTCACACCAGATTTGCAGCAGTATTTGAGAACCAAAAGAGCTGGACACTAATTTTCTGGACTCAGACCAGCAGGTCCACAGCCTTCAAGAGTTGTGTTGTAGAAAGCAGTTTGACTTATAGCATGACTGAAACCCTCACCCTATAAAGCTTGTGGTGCATTGTGGCACAGTAGCTATTTTTAAAGAAAAGCTTTAAAGTACATAGATGAAATGAAGTTTTTATGATTCAGATACCAACTAAGCAAAATCAAAGTTTTTAATCTCCCTCTCCAATAGAAATCTGTTGTAAACTGTCTTTTTGCACTATTTATTGCTTTAATGCCAATCGTGTAAAACAGATCTTACCTATGAAGAAAGAATGAATAGAGAATGCCTTTAAAACCTTTATTGCATTGTTCATCAACACACCACATGATGTGCTTGCAACATTTCAGTGTTTATAACAGTCCAGATTTGATCTAGTGCGAGATAAAAATCATGAACTCTGTTATGTGTTTCACTGAGCCGACATGATAAACTGTGACAAACACAAGCCTCATGTGAATCTCATATGGCAAAAGTTATCTCAGTGACTCATTGATTTTACTTTTTAAAATCCACTTTATTAACTGGTGGTACAGACGATTTGAGGCTGAATTAAAGAAAGTTTGTAAGCATTTAAAAATAAAGCAGTCCATAATATATACTAAATATATAAATATACTGATAGTGTTCAGGTAAGAATCAATCAGGTGAAACAAAGTATTGGCACTGCTTTTTGATGTTGTTACTCCATCGCTGTTCTACAAATTAATGGCCAAGACTTTCAACACTTTATCAGTGACAACAACACAGCTGGCCACCATCTTTATACACCTGATTCATTCAATAGAGATTCTTATACACTCGAGGCTGAGAAAGTGCATATGTGGAAAAATCCTTCTCCTGACTGTGATATTCCCAGAAAGGAAAGAACAAAGCTTGATTGCACATTTGTCATAATCAAATCTTTGAGTCACATGATATTTGTGATTTAGTACTGCGTGCTGCTAAGGACGGACAATGAGTTTCAGGGTATGGTCTAGGGCGACGGCCGTCAGGCCCCACACTCGATGCTTCCCGTTACGAAACACTGGGAGGGTGTATCCGTACTTGTCACCGGTGCGGAAGTGTGTGTAGCCACGGTTCTGAGGGTTGCACAAGTGGGACAAGGACAGGGTGAAAATCTCCTCCACCTGGGACGGAAACAGACAAACGAAGCAGTTTACAACTTTGGTTCTAAATAGAAACCAACCAGAAAGAGGTGTGTTTTTTAAGTCATTTGTTTACTCGTCTATTAATTTGTATTTTTATGTTACTAGTTTAAAAAAAAACAGAAAAGATGTTAGAGAAGAAACAGACAGATAATAAAAAGCTGTAGGCTGGACTGAACTAGTGTTTGGGTAGATGATGAAACCAAGTCACCCCAGTAGATCATTTGGTGAAACTGCAATATCGTACGTGAACTGACCATAATATCCCTCTAGTGTATATTAGGGCCAGGTATGACTTCATACACCCACAAAGAGACACTTTTTCAAATCTGCTATTGGCTAATCTAGTATCTTTTATGGAAAGAGTCACTGACATAAAACATGACTTAATAAATACATAACCACCATGTCCAAAAATAAAACCTGCATATAGAAAGTGCTAAAAATAGGATGACTGTACCTCTCCAGGGTTTGGTTTGAAGGACAACTCCTCTAGAGGACCGAGGTTAGCCAGCACAGGAGCAATCATCATGCCTGACTGGTGGAAGGCACAAACAGCAGAAGAATCAGACACAGATTTAGTATTCAAAATGATCAATTTTCAAAAAGCTCTGAAAAGTATAGCAAAGTAGTATAACAAGCATAACAAACTGTTTAGCCTTGTTTTAAAAATAACAGTTTTTAAATTGTTTTTATTATGAAGATAGATTTATCTGTGGCCTAACTGTATAACAAAGCAGAGTCTGTACAGTAGTAGCATACAATTTTAAATCAATTCATGAAAAATTATGCTAAGTTGCATTTGAAAGGAGTGTGTAGTGTGTTCAGCTCACCCCTTCATCACATGGCTTAAACTTTTAAAGACATAACAGCACTTGCACTCACCATGTCCCTGAGAGGCTTCAGGATGCCCCACACCCTCTCTGTTGCCACATTAACACCCAGCTCCTCCCTGGCTTCCCTTAACGCTGTGGCCACCACATCTCTGTCTGAGGGATCACTCTTTCCTCCTGCAAAACTACAAATGATTGGAAGAGATACAGTGCTCTACTGACCATTTCAAAACAATGTAGCCTGTTTCCAGCTGCCTGCCACTCACCTGACATCTCCCTTGTGCCTGCCCTTCAGTGTGCTGGAGCGCAGAGTGAAGAGAAAGGCCGGCTCCCCCTCAACAGAGCAGAGAGAGACCAGGACTGACGCCCATTTTCCCTGGTTCTTTCCCTGGCTCTGACTCGCCCCTTTTCTCCCCTTGTCCACCTCATACAGCTTCAAGTTGAGCCTCAAGTTCTGTCGACACCTGTCTTCATTCTCCAGGGATAGACAGTCTCTCCAGGTGTCTGCCACACAAGGGGCAGCCTGATGAGCAGCTCTGGTTTGGTGAAAAGAGAGGCTGGAGGGTTGTGGTCTATTGTGAAAGTGGTTCAAAATCCATGCCGTATGTGTCGACAAGCTGAAAGGTCTAACAAAGTGCTGTCTGTAATATAAATGGCTTTGAAGAAGGTTACACTGAGTCTTATTGGTGAAACTGACTGAAGGTTGGCAAATGTCCCAAGGCCTTCTCCAGGGTTGAAGGCAAGCTGTGTTGATTAAACAGTCCTGGTAAGTGCCCACAGCTTTGAGCTTTTGACCTAAATCTTCCACTACAGTGCATTTCCAAGAATCAGATGCTCGTTTAGCTTTTGCAGAGGCAGAATCCTGAGGGGGGTGATGATGGCTGGACAAAATGGGTTTGGATAGGAGGTTTTGAAATGAAACCTCTCTCAGGTGATGATGACCACAGTCCAAGCTAAATGAAGACAGCTGTGTCGAACAGGATACAGTCTCTGTGGACAATGATGACCCCTCCTTACTTCCATGGATCCCTTCATATATCCTTTCCTTCACTGCTCTTGAACCCTGCCATCCAGCACCAGTGTGCTCAGAGAAAGCAGAGAAGTGGGATAATCTCAATAGCAGCAATGACCTTAAGGGACAAGACCAAGTCAGGATCTGAGGTCCCCTAAACATCCTATAAAAAGAAATAGAAACATATAAAGCATCAGTCAATGAGGCTCATCATCCGTGCAGACTGAGCAGCAGGGCTGGAGGACAAATACACCAGCATGTGAAGTTCTATCTCACACCTGACTCCACCTGCAGAGGAGGAGTGATACGTCTTGGTTACCATGAGCTGGTGAATAGACGGGGTCGGTCAAAACCCGGCTGATGTATAGAGGTATACCCAAAGGTAACACTTTCGCGTTACCTTCAACTGTTGCTCAAAGCTAGTACGGATCCGGAAAACTTTTTCCATCACAGCTTCAATCCTCCAAACCCACAAAGTTCAACTGTTAATTCCCAAGTTTGCTATAGTTTAAAGGTTATCTATCAGTTCCATCGCTGTCAAACTGCCTTATTAGCTACAGCTACTAGTTAGCTAACTTAGCCGAGTTTCTTAGCTACGTTGACCGTTAAAGTATCGGGTTTGTGGCTTCTCCACTACCAATTAAAACTATCAAAAGCTGGTTTAGTAGTCGTCAAGATCTTTTTTGGCTCGAAAATCAGCTGTCGGAAGTGTGCGCAGGTTAACTATCTTGCTAACACATTAGCATAAAACTAGCAAATAAACAAAGCTAGGTTAATGTTGTATCCCGACCCTAAAATTTAAATTTGGTCAATGGCAAGCAGCCGACATGTCCCACATGAAGTCAGAAAACACGACAATGGCCCTTTTTCAAAATTAAAATGTAATTTAAAAGCAGAAAACACTCACTTTTATAGTTGAATCAAAGGCAGCTGGCCTCTCGCCCAGCTAGCCGGCTGCCACTAGTCAATATGGCGCAGAGTAGCTTCATACGCGTCAGTGTTGCCCTCACTTCGCTGTGATGACGCCAAACTCATTCCCCAGCTCAAGTTTAGCTTGTATTTACTGCAAATGAATAGAGGGTGAGGGTGAGACAGAACATTTACATTGTTTACTGATGATATCATTGCGGAACCCCCCCCACATTGTTCGCAATTTACATCACTAGTCACGTCGTCAGAGGTGAAAAACCAGTCTGTCCTCATTGGACTTGCATTAACTAGGCCAAGACTAAAACAGGTGTTCTTTATACTTCATTAAACTTTTAATTTCTAAGGAGACTTAACATCCCTGTCTGGCTCAAATTCGGAACATTATATGATACCATTGTTGGTCCTTATTAATTTTCACAATAACATAAAGTTGCCATTATATCATGAGGCCTACCATTTATCATTTGACAAACTGGGAAGCACCTATGACATAAGGGAGAGAAACTCCTCACCCCACCTGTTTTACCAGCCCCACCCTGAGCTAAGGCTGCTTCAGTTTTTAAGCAGCATGTGATTCATGTGAACTGGCATTTCAGCCTTGCCATCCTTGTGTGTCTTTGCTTTCATTTAAAAGACTTGATAGCCTACCATTATTTCTAGCTCTGTAACCTATTCAAACACGGAACCTTGTGGTTGTCTATATATCCAGGTCTGACCTCCAAGAAATCTAGCTCATCCTTCTCCGTTCCACCCAGAACCATATGGCCTCAGCCTGGTCTGAAGAGCAGACCTTTGTCTGCTCAGTATGCCTGGACACCCTGAAGGACCCAGCCACTCTACCCTGCGGACATTCATACTGCTTGGCTTGTATCCAGAGCCACTGGGACAAAAGAGACAGCAAGGGCCAGTACAGCTGTCCCCAGTGTAGGCAGGTCTTCAACCCTCGACCCTCGCTGGCCAAGAGCACTGTGCTAGTGGAGGCTATGGAGAAACTGAGAACCAACAGCCTCAAGCAAAGCCCCGTCACAGCTTCCTCTGCTCCACCATCGATGCCTGTCTACCTGGAGGTCCTACCAGATAGAGGGCCACGGCAGGGCAGCATGTACCCTCAGCTTCCCACAGTGGACCTGAGACCCTGCCCTCAACACAACCGACCCCTGAACCTGTTTTGCCATGAAGACAGGGAGTGCGTGTGTGAGGTGTGTTGTCAGGATGGACACAATGGACATCGTGTGCTTATACCACAACAAGAGAGGAAGGAGAGACAGGTATGTAATGGACAAGGCAAATATCACCAGGGCAATATTATCAGTGCTCTTTTGTAGCTTTTTTTCTCTCATGTTGGTTATTTTTTTGAGTATAACATGAGGTGTAGGTGAATCAACTGTGTTGTCACAAGTGTAGCATTTTCAAAATGTAGCTAAACTTGAAGTACTTGTAAAACGACAGCCTTTACTGTGCCTTCCTGTCCAGTTTTCTTTCTCTTCTTTAAGGGGATTTCTTTTGGCCAAATGACTCATCACAAAGTACAATCTAGGTCCATTACTGCCCTACATCGTGTGTGTGTGTGTGTGTGTGTGTGTGTGTGTGTGTGTGTGTGTGTGTGCGTAGAAAGAGCTTGTTCAGATGCAGGTAGACATAGAGAAGAGAATCCAGGAGACTGACAAGAAGCTTAAGGAGGTCCCACATGTTGCTCGCCAACACAAGGTAAGGAACACTTATGATTGTTTGGTGTAGAAACCTTTGCGCTAAGTCACCATTTCTGATGTCTTGCTTGTAGTTCTGTTTATGACATTTACATTCTTTGTACCCTCTTTTCATAACTTCCTCATCCGCGATCTTCCTTGATCCTTCTCGTCCTCTCTGTGCACTCCCAGGCCTTGGTACAGGCTCTAGAGCATGAGAGCACAGATTTATTCTCGGATCTCGTCAAGAATGTGAATCTAACAGGTATCCAGGTCGGTGAGCTCCTCAGCGCCCATGAGGCCGCCTTAGGCAGCCAGGTTGAGGGGCAGATCCACAGACTGGAGCAGGAGGTGGCACAGCTGCACTGGAAGAGCGAAGAGCTGAGCAGGCTGGCCAACATGCAGGACCACATCTGCTTCTTGAAGGTAATTAGTGTGGGGCAGGGTGTTGCTGGAAATTGATTTAATCTGAATTTCACTGGATAAATAAAGAACAAGGTTCACCATTAATAAAATGAGAACCGATGTAATACTTTGTGTCATCTGTTCTCAAGAATTTCCTCACCATAGAGCCGCTGGGTGAGACGGGTGCCACAGGAGAGTCAACACTAAGTCAGGAGCAAGCAGTGGTAGCGTCCATCCGCTCAGCCATGAAAGAACTACAAGAGTCAATACAGGACCTCTGCAAAGCCAGCCTGGCCAAGATTGTCACATTAGGTCAGTATTGTTCTTCTCTTCTCTTCTCTTCTCTTCTCTTCTCTTCTCTTCTCTTCTCTTCTCTTCTCTTCTCTTCTCCAGACAGTCAAAACTTTCCTTTTCTTTGTAGTGAATCTTGAGCCTGTGGCTTCAACACCCAATGGTGCAGCAGCAGCAGCAGCAGGCACTACAGCAGTTAATAACAGTGGTCAGGCCACAGCACAAAGCACAGGTACAGTAAATAAAAATCACCCAATGCGATATAAACACAGCATAAATTCAGGCAGAGAACAAGTTAGTTACAAGCTGAAGAAAAGGACACCTTCAGATGTGTTTCTCACAACTCATCCACTCTTTTCTGTAGTGTATGAGATGACGACAGACCCTCCACCTCTGCCGCCTTCACAACCTCAAGGTAAGTTTCTTTAGAAACTTCATATGCTGTATCTCTGTGGCTCAGAGAGCAAATGCTTATGGACCTGAAAATGTTTAAATGTGGCTAAAAGATTAATATTTTTTTTAATACTTTTTAGATTAATAAAAAGTTAATATTTTGCTTCATCTGTTCATTCTTTTTCCCCCAGGTCATAATGATCCATCCAAATCTCCACATCTACGTCCTGCATGTCTTCACGGTAAGAATAAGAAAGCTGCAACAGTACAGGAAAAAAGTTTCAGAGATGTTAGATGTCATGGAGTTGAGATTTAGTTTGGTTTACCTGTTCCTTTGTTTCCTCTCTCCCCATGCCTCTCGACATGAAGCTTCAGCCCCCCCTCCACCCTCCCCTCCTCCTCCTCAACCTCAAGGTAAATACAAAAGAATTCAAACTTCTTGAACATATCAATTAACTACTTCCTCTTGTAGAAGTTCTCAGTGTGGTGTAGACAACTTTTGATCCCTGATTTGACATATTCATTTTTATTTTTTTCCTCTTAGCATCTCCTGTAACAACAGTGGGACTTGTTAATCCAGAACCAAAGACAAGGGGAGAATTGCTGAAATGTGAGTCCATCATACTCCACAATGTGAAACAGAATATAGAACAGTGTCAAAGCATTCGGACTCTTCACTAAAATGCATCCTCTCCCTTCAGTTCGCTTCGAACCCACCATGGACCCCAACACTGTGTATCGGCACATGCAGCTGTCAGATGGAGGTCATAAGGCCACGATGCGGGCTGAGAATCTGAACCCACCAGACCATCCTGAACGCTTCCACTTCTGGAGACAGGTTCTCTGCAGAGAGCCCCTGGCAGGGAGCCCTTACTACTGGGAGGTGGAGTGGACTGGCCAGAAGGTGATAGACATCAGTGGGGAAATGTGAAAGGAAAAGGGGTTTCAGCCAGGCGTATGCTTCATACAATACATTAATGAAAATCTCTGCTAAATTTGCAAGAATTTTATATAAACTTAAAGCATTAAATCAGACCACAACTGAGACCTGTGGATTCAGGGTTTGTTGATTGGAGAGTCCTGTTTGCCCAAATTACATTGAAGTAGTGGGTATAAAAGAGTTCTCCAGCCACAGAAGGTGGCTGGTTGGTTATTAAATCTCTCATCCCTTTGATAACCTTGAATAAAAATGCTCATTGTTTTTGGTTTTAAAAGAAACAGATTTTAAAAGAAAGAGATCAATTTCAATTGATTTTGATCTGGATTTTATGTCCTCACACACCCCAAAAGGTTGCATTTCCTGCTGCTGTCACTGATCATCGTAGTTTACAGTAAGGAAAGTCCTTATGTGACGAGCGCAGCTCAGAAAATCCTTTCATTAAGACAAAGTCAGGAGAAAAATGCAAACGAGTTGCTGATTACACACCACATTCCCACATTTCAAAACCTGCTTTAATAGTCAGAATAAACACTGATATACATTACCTGATTTTTATTTTTAGCCACACTAGCAGCTTGGTTTTAGGGATGGCAATGTCGGTCAGGCAGTCTACCACTTTAGTCCAGACTGAAACTATTGGATGGAATGCCATGGCATTTGGTACAGATATTCATGGTTCCCAAAAAATGAATCCTGATGACTTTGGTTCACATTTGTAGATTTGAGTGAAATGTCTCGACAACTACTGGATCGATTGCCACCATATTTGGCACACTCATTCATGCCCTTCTCAAGATGAATTGTAATAACTTCAGAGATCCCTTAACTATTCATCATCATTTTAAAATTTTAATTTGGCCATTACTAAAAATGCTATTTATGACTAACTACCTGCAAAAATAATGGTATTTCCATCAGCCTCAGCTGTACTTTGTGTTTATTGCAAATTAGAAATTGTTAGCATGCTAACACACTAAAAACACTACATGCTAAACATCAACATGTTAGAATTGTCATTGTAAGCATGTTAGCATTTAGCTCAAACCACCATGCATGAGTAGCCTCACAGAGCCACTAGCATGACTGTCAACTCTTACGCTGTCTCACATCGCGTACTTCTGTACTTACACTTAATATTTTGAGTGCATAAGTGCGTTCACACTGACAAGTATGGCAAAATGCAGTGTACTATGAGTGCCCGGATGATGTACTCATAACTGTCAGGAAGTTGAGCGTGGAACGCTGCACACTTCTCACCCTCAACAGTCCCCATCTTGGCTACGTAGCGGAAGGGGAGGACCACCAACGTATGAAAATGGCGGCCGCGGTTGCGATTGTTACAGCTAAAAGTAAAAGCACATTCATTTTTTATTCATTTTTAATATAACAAGCTGGCAGATATTTCGGCGTACGGCAATCACGGTCAAATGTTGGCGATAATGCTCCGCCCGGTTGCAATCCGCCATTAAAAAGAAGAAGAAGATGCGGTCAAACATTGCGATCGTCATTTCCGGTAAGCGCACAACAGCAGTATTCGATTTGAGACAACACTACCCTGTCAAAATTAACGCACTACACAAGTCAGTACATAGTGAACACAGTATACTGCATGTAAGTGTACTAACGGAAGTTCGCGATTTGAGACACAGCTAGTCTTGTTAAATAAATACCAAAAATAATGAGCCCTAGGTGTAAACCTTCAAAGACTTGTAAAACATGGGCTGTTCACTGACATCCCTTTACATGTTATTTTTAGATATTGAAGTTGAAATTTTAATCTAGTTTTTTCCTGTCCCACCATGCAGATCACCATCGGCGTGGCCTACAAGGAGATGGAACGTAAGGGTTCTGATGACAAAAGCCGTTTGGGCCACAATGCCCTGTCCTGGAGCTTGTACTGGTCCGGGACCGGCTTCTCCTTCTGGCACGATGGCCAGGAAAAACTGCTGGGCTCACCTAAGGCCAGACGGATTGGCGTCTACCTGGACCAGCATGCAGGGATTCTGACCTTTTACCGCATCACAAAGAACCAGGCTGATCTCATCCACTGTCACCAGACCCAGTTCACTGGCCCACTGTACCCAGGGATCAGGTTCTCGGGACGAGTCGGGGAAACGGTGAATGTTTGCCAGTTGGATTGAGTTGTATATGAATGATGGGCTGTTTTTTTTTTTTTTGGTTGGAAGCATGTGAGAAATAAGGAAGTAAATTTGTTCTTCCTCTGGAGATCATCTAGTGAGGAAACAAAAATGTCTGGTTTTCATAATATTCCCTTTTGCACCAGCCTTTATTGATGTGATGTCAATGTTCTAAAAATGTCTGTTGTAAGTTAATAAAGAGCAGTAAACACACATTTCATCTATACATCTTTTTTTTTAAACATTTCTTTGGGATGAAGGTTAACATCTCTTAAAGCATTTAAGTATTCTGTGGAAATTTGGACTGGATGGTTTGAGTAGCCGTCAGTATTAGTGTGAATATTATATAGGCTAATACAGATTCTGTAACCACACCTTCTTATATGACTAAAGGAGTATTGCTGATCTTATCTTTGATCCCCACACCTTGGTGACCTGGATGTTTTTAAGCTCCCCCTTCATTCTTAAGTTATCTGTAGTATCTTTAGTATTCCCACAAGGAACTATTTGACCTTCATTTGTCTTTTGTCCACCAATTCCTTTCTCTTGACACAGCTAAGATGCTATTTATTAACCTGCAATGCGGAGTCCTGATTTGTGTTCAATCAAAGAATTATTTTTGAATAAAATTCCCACCTCCACCCTTGTTGCTCTCTTGGAGGAAACATTTTTGTTAGTCTTTTCTCTCTTATTCCGAACGTTCATAAGCATAGCCTTGCTTTGTGCTAGTAAACTGAAGTAATTCAACACTATTCAAAGGAGGACAATGAAACTCTCATTTTACTCGTGGTGGCAACAACTTGTTGTGTCCTGCCCTGATTGAAAAAGTTGGACAAATTAGGAAGATATAATGAACACTGATGGCTTCTGGGTGCAAAACATCTATCTTGGAGATTAAAACATCTGCTGGTATGGAAAATAATACTGCACTGTCAGTGTTCAACATGTAATGGACGCAAACCTCAATCTCAGCTTAACGATAACTCTAGTCTTGCCTCTTTTAAACAGGTTTATGTGAACAAAAATCCACATTATTTTCAGCACTGCAAACTGACATGTCACTCTGTCTTTGATGCACAATAAAGCATTTGGCGCTCATGTAAACACAGAGCAAAGACGCTACATTTGTGTGCTGATGGGAACACTGAACCGCGTGGACAGCTTGCCTCAGGATAGATGATACCTGACCTACATCTACAACACAAAGCCCTGGAGGGAGTGTGTTTGTGTGTGTGTCTGTGAAGCCCCCACCCAAAAAGAAATGAGGTAAGGTATACAGGTATGAAGGAAAAAAAAGGGCAAACTATAAGAGAAAACGAAGGAGCTATTTGAAAGCCAGGAGAAAAAAACTGATGGTAAACATATATATGTGACTCTTGACCCTCCATCAGTCCATCACATCTTCTGTTCTTCTGAAGCCAACATCAGTTGCTAGCATCAACATGCGAGGCGAGAATTAACAAGTTGCAACTATAGAGGCAATGCATGTAGGGAGACAGTTGGAACGTTTGAGATGTATGTTAAGATGTAAGGGTAAACTTTTCTGTTCTCACAAGAGTCGATGTTATGATTCTTGCTGGGTTTAGTGGTTCATGCCTTTGCTCTTCTTCTCCCAGCTATTGTATTGCTGTGTCTGTTGGAAGCAGCGTTCGTCCAGGCTAGTGATTATTCCTGGAACGGACCTGGCACAAACACGGAAAGTGTCGATCCCAAAACAGAAAATGGTGAGAGATTTTTATGAAAATCGAACATAGGCAGTGTGTCTGCGCATACTGTCATCTGCAACCTACTGTATTTCTGTGTGTGTGTGTGTGTGTGTTCAGTGTGTCTTACGGACCAGGCGTCGTGTGGCTGCTGTCTTATGCAGCAACAGATACACAGGATGAAGATGTTCTTTAGCTGCACAAACCAGAACAGACTGAAGGTCATCAAAACATGTTAAAGAATCAAACACTTTTCCCAATGCAACTTCATGTTTTTCTCTTCCCCTCTGCATCTCCAGCCAGCCGCAGTGCCTTCTCTGTCGCTCTGACCAGTGAGAACAATTTGAAATGCTTTGGCCCCTTCCGCGACGACAATCTCATCGTCTACAAACATGTCTTCATCAACCTGGGTGATGGCTACAGTGCGGAGACCGGTATCTTCACTGTACCCCGCTCTGGTGTCTACAGCCTCGCCCTCACCGTCTACAGTGATGCTGGTTCTCCTGGTAACAGCCTGGCCGGATCCAGAGAGAAAAATATGCAAGACCAAGAGGACAGTGCCACTATTGTTGTGGCCCTCCATCTGATGGCTGGGGACCAAGTGGCTGTCAACCTGCCCATTGGCTGTGCGATGACAGCAGCCACTATAACACTTTCACTGGTTTTCTGCTGTACGCTACTGACTAAGTTAGGGAGGTGTAGTGTGCTGGGTCAACTCTGGGATTTGTAGCGACTGTTGCCTTACTGACAAGGTTTGAGTCTGATACATGAAATCTTTCTGTGGTGACAGTTGTGCTTTGTAGCCCTTAATCTATCTGCTCTTTTGTACTCTCACCCATCCCAACACGATGCTCTCATCTTCATTTTGCTTGTTTTATTTCATCATGTTCCACTACCCTCACACCCAATATTATCTTTTGACAGAAGCAAGGTTTTAATCCAAGAATCCAATGTTTGAAGCCTTTTCAAACAAAATTTCAAAATATTGTATGTCTATGTCACTATTGTCCTAGCTCTGACCATCCTCACAACTGATTAATGTCTTGTAACTGTAAATCTGTCACTTACTGATTTGATGTGATCGGAATTGTGATGGAAATATGTGATATACCTGTAAAATTACAAGAAAATAAATCAGGATTTTGAGCAAAATAGTAGCATTATGATGTATTTTGTTTTAATCTCCACAATGGCACACTGGAGAGTTAAAAGAGTACCAGAGTAAAAAAATGATGCAGTAAAACCAGAGATATACATTTTTTCTTCTTTCTTGTCAAAACCTGGCTCCTATATTACCCACAATGCAACTCAACCGAAACAGTTCATCAGAGATTCGGGTGTGTTATGCTAATAGCACCTTATGTAGCTTTGAGCCACTATCCGTAAGCATAATTGACAAGTGTGCTACAGAGGTCTGGTAAGCTCACTTGTCTCTAACTCCACACCCCCACATTTTTTAAATTTTCAATCTTGTAGTCTTCAGCCCCAACCAGTAGTACTCCCCAAGACCTGTAAACAGACTGATGTGTAAAATCAGTGGAGGTCCCCTTTAAGAGTGATGCCCAAATGTGATAATGGTTGTTGGCAAACAGAGCTAACATCTTTAGAACTGAACTTTGAATTTCAATACGTTTTTCTTAAATACATACACACATTTTTAGTGAAGCATTATAGTTACGCAATTAACCACATTTTGCTACAACCTCATCTGCTCTCTCATCATGAAGTCCATACTGTATCACATGGCAGGTGCAGAACTACACTACTTGTTTATCCTGTTAAGGGTCATAGGAGCTGTAGCCTGTAGCACAGTATCCATTAGGCAAAAGGCAGAGTGGTCAAGTCCCCTGTCTATCACAGGACTAACACATGTATACACAGACAAACACTGCATTTCTTTGGACTGGCTGGTCAGGTTGGGTTCAAACCCAGCACCTTCTTTCTATAAAGCAACAGTTATGTCACTCTCTCACCAGGATTACTAAGAACTAATATATAATTGCAAGCTGGTTACGTGTATTTCTTAGTTTAGAGGCTAAACGTGACCTGCTCTTCCAGGTGGCACAGGAGAGAAGAGCAGCATAGACTCTTGGGAGCAGAGAAAACCCTAATCTTCTGCTGGGAGGAGCCAACTGGGGACACAGCAGACAGTGACAGAGCTCAGGACCCCACATGTTACAATGGACCAGCAGATCTCAGGAGGTTTCAGTCAAAGATTGAACAGGGGACTAAAAACTTCATGCTGAGATGACGTCAACTGCTGTCACATGAGATGAGTAAGAAAAACTAAACTGTTGCTAAACCTAGCTAGGACTAGCTAAGATAAAATTAGCATCACTGTGTGACCTTTGTTTCTTAGGGCCTAGTATTTAAGTTTTACTTACAGCAAGAGGGAAGAAAAACCTGCATCACATACTTCCGGTGGCGCTGCTCTGTAGGCGACCCGCACAACTGTGCTGCTGCATAATTAGGTTAGACAGGGGGTAATGATGTTATTTTATCATACTGTGATAGAGAGTATATTATGTTACGGAATCTCAGCTTGGTTTGGTAACATATCAGTCATGTTAAAATCACAAATAAACAGACTGGTCCAAACAGCAATGAAAGTGATGGGGGTGAGGGAGAATCCCTCCCTACAAATGCTCTTTGAGAATACTGTAGTTAAACAGGCTAGGAAAATTGTGTCCTGTATTCAGAATATGAACTGCTTCCATCAGGTAGATGCTACAGGGTTCCAATTAAATACAGGAAAAGACACCTGAATAGGTATGAAAACTCTTTCATCCTTCTATCAGTGAATCTCCTAAACTCAGGACATAAGGAGGGTGTGAAATGAGGGGCTGTGTTGCACGTATTTGAATGCACATGTCTGCACTTGTTTGTGCTATGCACTTTATTTCTGTTACTGCACCATATGTATTTTTATGTGGCAGCCTTTATGTCCAAGACAATTTTCCCGAGGCACAAAATAAAGTAATCTTGTAATCTTGTATGACTGTAAATTGGGGAGTGCTGAGCAATCATTAGACTGAGGACAACACTGAGCTGAGTGTTTAGCAGAAATCTCCAACTGATGCAAATCATTTCCAGCAAAGACTGTATATTAGCTTGTTGAGGGGTGGCATATAGAAAAAAAGTGCTTACTGAGTTCTGAACCTTGAGGGACACCATACGTATGGAGAGATAATTTGAACTTATTATATTATATATATATATTGATTATATATCAAAATCAATGCAGCAGATCTACAGATATGGTCTTTTTCTATTCTATGCAGGGAAAATGCCAAAAATAACACTACTGAGAGGCCGGAGGAGCCGATGTCTATGTCGAGGCCGACAACCAATTTAGTCACTGATAAAATGGAAATGGTAAATTAGAGGCCAGCAGTGGTAAACGAGACCAGCTGGATCTCTTCCTTATCACTCTCCGAGGCAAGCTACCCACTCTGTGAGCTAGACTATTAATTTGCTGAGCCAGATAGTCCACATACCTACCTCAGCAACCCACTGGATATGTAACTGACTTTGCTCGTCACTAGCATCCCTAAGCTGGTCACTAGCATCTCTAGGCTAATCACTAGCATCCCTAAGCTGGTCACTAGCATCTCTAGGTTAGTAAGTAGCATCCCGGGCTGGTCGCTCACATTCCAAGGCTACTCTGATTCATGAGCCTGGGCTATTTACAATATCATTCCTCTTTTTAAAAACTTACCTTGTTTCTAGCTGACCCATACAGAGAACCCTGTCTGGTCATTCTGCCTTCACATTTATTTTCATAACCCACATTCATGAGCACTGCCCTCATTATAGGCAAATACAGCATGTCTAAGGAAAGACATATGAATGAATGAGACTGGGCACCTTTAATATTGTGCTAAGCTAAGCCGACAGGCTGCTCGCAGCAGCTTCATATTTACCGTACAGACATGAGAATGGTATCAATCTTCTCAACTAACTCTCTGTAAGAAAGCGAATAAGCGCATTTCCCATTGTGTTCAACTATTCCTATAAGTCTACAGTAGGAAACTGTAGGCCATGCACAGACAGGGTAGGGAAGTCGGAAACTTTTAAGACAGACGAACATATGTAGATTTTCATGGGATTTGTTCATAGTAAAATATGGAATAATGCCAGCACAACCTCTGAGGAAAGCGATGTATTCATGATATTTAATATTTAATATATTAATAGGGCTATTGGACAGCTTGAATTGGGTCAGTATGGCCGTATTCAGACAGAATCAGGCGCTGCGGCGAAAACGCAGATTTTCCCATTCATTTGAACCGGGGTACTGCGTTCAGGCTGCGGCAGTGGGGGCCGCAGGGGGTCCCGCAAAAAGACACAGCGGCCTGCGGCGAAAAGTTAAAACAGAGTCAACTTTTGGAGAAACGCAACCCGACGTCGCGCTGCGGCAGCCAATCACGCCACCAATCAGACCGGCAAACGCCCACGTGAAGAACTTTGTTTACCTGTAGCATTGTAGTTGTTTATCTTAATATTCCACTGTTTAATGAGCAACTGTGAAGATGGAAGAGAGACTGATCGATCGGCTCTGTGATGACTGTACATCAGCTGTTCAACCCTGCCACGAGGGAGTACAAAGACATTAATCGCCGTGCAGTGGCTTGGCTTGTATCGGTCTTCAAACTGGGATTGCTGGTTAGTATCAGACACTCCCACACTGCCGCGCAACTGATTCTGTGTGAAAATGGCCTATTGACCAATATGGTATGTGGCCTGTGTACTCTTATAAAACCGAGAAGTTTTCAGTGGTAAAGTTTTTAGCCATGCTAGCGGTGTGGCTCTAGGGATGGCAATGTTGGCCGGTCCGTCGGCCCATCGGCTGGTCCACCACATATCTCCACAAATTTTGAACTGCCATGACATTTTGTACAGCCATTCCTGGTGCCCTGAGGATGAATCCTATTGACTTTCATGACACCCTGACTTTGTCTCTAGTGCCACCATGAGGTTGACATTTGTGGTTTTTAAGTAAAATGTCTCACTATTGGATGGATTGCCATAACATTGTTTACAGATATATGTTCCCCTCAGGACAAGTAGTAACTTTTGTGATCCCTAACTTTTCATCTAGACTTTTCATCAGGTCAAAATTGGATTTTGTCCAATATTTTGGTTTATGACCAAATACCTTCAAAACTAGCGACATTCCCATCAGCCTCAGCTGTGTTTTATGTTTAGGACTAATTAGCATGCTAACATGCTAAACTAAGGTGGTGAACATGGTATAAAATTGCTAAACACAAGTATGTTAACATTGTCATTGTGAGCATGTTAGCATGCTGACATTAGCATTTAGCTCAAAGCACCACAATGCCTAACTGCAGCCTCACAGAGCCACAAGCATGGCTGTAGTTGTTTTATTCTTGTTTGATCATTTGTGCACACAAATAAGTATTTTTGCCCTCAAATTAAGCAGACAGAGCACTTATTTCTGTGGGCCTTCTTTGATTATATGCCCCCTGCAGATCTGGCTGAATAGTAAAAGCTTCAACTCAAAGTGGCATTCAAAAGAAAGGTATTTTGAGCCAGTTCCTCCTCCCTCTACAGCCAAAGAGAAGCAAGACCAACCATTGTATGGCTTTTCCCTTGGGCTTCATCCTTTCTCTTTGGGTGAGACTCTGTGTGGAACCACCAACAGTCTGGGATCTTGGAGTCCTCAGCAGTAGCTAAATAACATAAATGTAGTACTTCTATGTGCAATGCTCCACACACTCAAAGAGTTTTTTTCATTCCAAGGAGACAAGTATGTTCTTATTCAACCGTGGACCGGGTGGTTGGAACAGACCCGGTGAATGGCTAAAAAATCATGTACACTGACTATGAAAATAATTTCAACTAATGCAGCTCTACAGTATGAACCATAATGCTTGGCTGCTGATGAGAAAACTGAAATCCACATTCAGAACACCTCATCTCAGGTGATAGTTGATACCTGGGTGGCACCAAGAACAAAGCCCTGGAGGGTGTGTGTCTGCTTGTGTGTGTTTTTTAGAAAATGAGAGCCCCTAGTGATGAAGAAGTACATCTCCAGTTATGAAGTTATAAAGCCAACTAGGGCGGGCAATAAAAAAAAAAAAAAAAAGGAGGAGTGATGTCAAAAGAGGAGGAATAAAAATGAGAGGTAACAAGGGAGGGGCTCTCAGAGAAATATATATCCACGACTTTTGTCTCACGATCAGTCTACACACATTCCATCCTTCTGAAGCTGTCATCATTTACCAGCATCAACATGAGAGGTGAGACAAGTTGAAGCTACAGTGGCATAATATTTAGGAGGGAGATGGTTGGAGCTTAACGGGCAATTTGGACTCCAGAATTACTTTTCAACTGAAAGGTCTGACATAAGTAGTAGTTCAGGTTAGAAATTTAAAAAAAAGTAAAAAAAAGGTGGCTTATTAGTGATTTGTGTAAAAAAAATGTATAATGTGGTAAGTTTTTTTCCCCCCCAGCTATTGTATTGCTGTGTCTGCTGCATGCAGCTTTTGGTCAGGATAATTTATATTCCTGGAATGGACCTGCCCGCACAACAGTAGTGCAGCCTGCAGCTCCCGATCAAGCCAATGGTGAGAGCTTGTTAAGGAAATAAGTCTATCCCTTCTATCAATACATAGTCATGTGTCTGCACATATTCTCATCTGCAACCTAATGTGTTAATGTGTGTGCCTGTGTGTGTGTGCGCGCGCAGTGTGTCTTGATGACCAAGCTTCATGTGGCTGCTGTCTGATGCAGAAACAGCTACAGAGGATGGAGTGGTTCTTTAACAACACCTATGATGAAATGAAAAAGGAGCTGACAAAATCAAAGACGGCCCTCGACAATATGAGAGGTGAGCGACACATCCATGAGTCACACAAACAGGGAGGCAATGCAGAACATCGTCAAAATGTCTTAAAGAGCAAAACTTATACCTCTAGCCTGACTGTTTCTTCTTCTTTGCATTTCCAGCCAGCCGCAGTGCCTTCTCTGTCGCTCTAAACAACAACAAAACTTTGACCTACTATGGCCCCTTCAGCAACGACAGGCTCGTCATCTACAAACATGCTTTCATCAACCTGGGAGACGGCTACAATGTGCAGACCGGTGTCTTCACCGTTCCCCGCTCTGGTGTCTACAGCCTCACCGTCACCATCTACGCCATTGGTTGGTCTGGTAGCAACCTGGTAACCTGCGCCAATCTGCAGGTTAACAACCAGGTGGTGTCTGCGCTCCTCGAACAAAATGGCCAGGACCTTGAAGACAGTGCCACTGTTGTTGTGGCCCTCCAACTGACGGCTGGGGACAAGGTGGCTGTCAACATGCCCAAAGGATGTTTTCTCTCCGATGACACAAGCCACTATAACACTTTCACTGGTTTTCTGCTGTATGCTACTGACTAAGTTAACAAATGTAGCTGTTCTGGGCTTTGTACCAACTCTTGCCCTGCTGACAGTCTGTTAGATGAAATCTTTCTATGGTGATAGTCATGACTTGTAGCCGTTAATCTCTGTCTGATCTTTTGTACTATCACCCATCCCAACACAATGCTGTCATCCTGATTTTCTTTGTTTTATTCCATCATGGTTGACTATTCTTCCTGAGATCATTATCAATATTACCTATTGAGGGAAGCCAGGTTTTTGATCCACCTTAAAAAAAACACCTTTTATATCTTTTTCATGTCACGCTGTTTAAGTATCTGCTGTTAATCTTGAACTGCTGAAATGATGTGATGTAAACTGTGATAGAAATAGGAATTTTAAAAAAACCTGCTGTACCTGAAATTTACCAACAAAATAAAACCAGACTTTTAAACAAACTCGTTGGCATTCTGAGTTACTTTGTTTCAATGAATTAATAATTAAGTTACTGTGTACTGGTTAATAAAACTGTAACATTTTAGGATCGACTGATGCTTTTAGGATTGAAATCTTTCTCAACCACATAATAAAACATTTGATTGTAGCCTTTAAGTTACAGTTTTGATTACCCTGTGTCACTACCTTACTCATAGAAACAGAAGACTATTTAAATTAAAAGGGATGTCGTATCACCAGACTGATGAAACAGAATCCATAATAATCAAGTGTGACTACAGGAACATACATGTTATTAAAATCTTCATTTAAAGACTACTGTCCAACAATAATTCAAATATAATGTGTACTTTTTTAGGGTCTCTCATTCTGTACATAATTCTGGAAACACACACCATATCTGTAATGAAAGCAGTGAAGAAGACAGTGTCAGGATGAAATGACATGTGACCTGTAACATATCTATAGATTTCTACCTTTTATAGAGCCATTTTAAACACAATCTCTTCATTATTTAACACAGCAACAGGATCTGCTGTACCCAAAAAACAAATTATGAGCAGATCAGCGCACTCAACCAGTATATCACATTGATATACAGTAGTACATCTATGCAGAACAACAGTGCAGCTGCCTGAGACAATGAAGCTAATTTATGTCTTTCTACATGTCAAGAAAAGGTTATCAGCACAGAATATATGATGAGACTGCACAGACACCTCTTTCCAGGCAACAGACTATACCTGGCCTGTAACCAACTACCCAAAGCCCTGGAGGGTGTGTCTCTGCTTGTGTGTGATTTTAGAAAGTGAGAGCACCTGGTGATGACGATAAAACATGCCCAGTTACACAGTTATAAAGGCAAATAGGGCGAACGATAAAAAAAAAAAAAAAGAAGAAAAACAAGGAGGAGCGATGACAGAAGAGGAGGAATAAAAGTGAGAGCTAACAAGGGAGGGGCTCTGAGAAAAATATATATCCATGACACCTCCTCTACTGATCAGTCCATCACACCTTCCATTCTGCTGAAGCTGCCATCATTTACCAGCATCAACATGAGAGGTGAGACTTAATACATTTACAGAGGCAGAAATGGTTCCGGTATACAACAATACATTAACAGGCAACTAATGCAATGCTCCTTCTGGGTTTAGTGCTACATGCCTTTGCTCTTTCCCCCCCAGCTTTTGTTTTGCTGTGTCTGCTGCATGCAGCTCTTGGTCAGGGTAATCCATTTTCCTGGGATGGACCTGGCTATGTAGACTTGAATCCAGACTCCAACAAAGGCAGTGGTGAGGAATTGTGGGTACATAATCAGAGTGTCTGCATATATTCTTATCTGCAAGTGTATTTATGTGCGTTTGTGTTCAGCGTGTCGCACGGACCAGGGTTCTTGTGGCTGCTGTCTGATGCTGCAAGGGGTAAACAAGCTGAGGACATACTTTAACACGAGCATGAGTAAGCTGGAGAAGGAATACTTACAAACGAAGCAAAGTCTCAACATTATCGAAGGTGAGTGACACATGCACAAGGTACACGAAGCAGGACAGAGTTCAGATCATAAAAGCTTCTTAAAGAATGAATGTACACACTCTTTAGACTTTTCTTAATGTTAATGAAAGAACACCAGTCTACTTTTTACACCTGTTGTCTCTGCTTTGCATCTCCAGCCAGCCGCACAGCCTTCTCTGCCGCTCTATTCACTGATGATCGTTTCAAGTGTTACGGCCCCTTCGATGTCAACAGCGTTGTCATCTACAAACATGTCTTCCTTAACCTGGGTGGCAGCTACAGCACAGACACCGGTATCTTCACTGTTCCCCGCTCTGGTGTCTACAGCATTGCCGTCAGCGTCTACAGTGACGCTGGTTCTCCTGGTAACAGGCTGGCCGCCTGTGCAGGTCTGAAGGTTAACGGCCAGCTGGTGGCCGGGTCCACAGACCAAAATACGAACGACAAAGAAGACAGTGCCACTATTGCTGTGGCCCTCCACCTGAAGGCTGGGGACCAAGTGGCTGTCAACCTGCCTATTGGATGTTTCCTCTGCGATGACAGCCACTACAACACTTTCAGTGGCTTTCTGCTTTATGTTACCGAATAAGTTAGGGAGGGTTTTTGTACCAACTCTTGCCCTACTAACAGGGTTAGAGTCTGCTAGATGAAAACCTTCTGTGGTGCCTTAAAGCCTCTCATCTCAATCTGCTCTTTCTGAGGGAAGCCAGGTTTTAAATCCATCACATGTGGATTCAACCCATGAAATTTGAAAGCTTACAAACCTCAAAGCATGAGTATCTTTGTTCTGTAACAGCTTATCTTTTTCTTGCTGAAATGATGTCATGTAACATTTGAGAGAAGTACACGAAACTATCTATGCACCTGTAAAATTACAAGAAAATAAATAAGGATTTTAAACAAATCATTTGGCATTATAGTTGATTTTGTTTCGACTGAAGAGATGTGCAATGACAAACTTAAAATACTGAAATATTACGCCAGTTTTTGATACAGTTTTAACAATTAGGATGGAACTGGCCTATTTTTGGTATGAAATTTGAATTTTAGTTAATAACAAATATATAACATTTAAATAAAGCACTTTACTCACTCAGTTTTGGTTACTCTGTGTATGAACCTTCCTTACAGAACATCATGAGGTGAAATTAAAATGAAAGCCATATCACCAGCCAGGTGAAGTAGAATCCGTAATAAATTGTAGATTAGAATACAATACACATAGTACAATGAGATATATACAGTATGTTTACATTTATAGTAATGTAAGGCCCTTTATATAACATGTTCACCAAAATCAAAACACTGCTGACAACATTTAGTGTCTACAGAACTTCATATAATACATAAGTGAATGAGGTCTACAACAGATCTATACTACATATATGACTTTTTAAAAATTTTAATTAACTAAAATAAGATTTTGGTTACATTTTGTTGGGATACTACAGTGTTAGTGTTGAATAATACAACAGCATTTGTTTATCCATAAAACAATTACAGGACCAGTATGGGTATCAGATCCTCACACTTAACTTGGGGAGTACTACTGCATATGTGAAATGCATGAGTTGTATAAAGCCTTTTGTGGCTCCAGAGGGAGCTGCATGAAATCTGATGAATTGCCTCAAGTGATGTCACTTGAGTCAGCGTCGGTTGGGGCTGAAGACTACAAGTTTGAAAGTGAAAAAAATCTGAGGGTGTGGAGTTAGAAAGAAGTGAGCTTACCAGACCTCTGTAGCCCGCTCCTCATCTCTGCTGGAGGCAAGAGGCTCGATGCTACATTAGCAGCTACTAGCATAACACACCCGAACATCCGACCTCCGAACTGTCGGTGGTCAAGTTGCATTGTGGGTAATGTTGGGGGAAAAGAGGAATGGCTGTATTCGAAATTGCCTGCTATACTAAGGATACATACTGATTTGGCCAAAATGTAGCATGTAGTATGCAAACAAAAGCAAAATCTGTAGTATGCCAAAAATACCCGCATGTCGTATTGATTCTGAAAAATGCATCGGTATGCATTAGACCAGTCTACCTCGCCTATTGTGTCCCACAATACAAAGCACTGGAACGGCCAAAACTGGAAATTGGCTGAGCCTGGCCTAGCATATTGCAAAATAAATGGATTTGACAGTTTCATACTGCATACTACTATGAAAAGCATAGTATTTAATACTGCATTCATTGGTAGTACGTAGTAGGCAGTTTCGCATTGCATACTAACGCACTATTCATACTAGTATGTGGATTTTGTGTACGCGAGAAATGCCCGAATGTATACCAGATTAGAAAGAATTTCTGAGTATGCAGCATGAGCTTACTGGACATACTCAACCATCCCAAAACGCACTGCGTCTCTCAGCACAGACTGGTAATGTTGTGATCGATACAGTCATGTGATGCAGTCATATTGCTGTCTTGCTTGAGTATACTTCAGTGTGAACAGTCTGCTGGTAAAGGCGTACTTCATCGTTCATTGCAGTACATACTGATTGAGTATGTAGTAGGCAGTACGTTACTATGCGATTTCAAACCCAGCCAATATCTCTGGTTCTGCTTCATCAGTTTTGATCCCTTTCTTTTTAACTGTCCACTGTGAGTCCGACAATGTCATAGGAGTGCAATGCTAAATCGGTGCAATTAACAAGTATTTATAAAAAATATATATAATGTGTATATATATATATATATATATATATATATATATACATCTGCTATATATATATATATTTAACAAATACATCTGGGAAATTTATTGAATTGCATTTGCAAAATGTTCAAAATACACTGTTAAAAACAGTGGAAACAAGCTGTACATTGATATATTATCACCTTTTAAGTTGATATAGCGAACTTGTTAGCAAACAGTTGCCTATTTACACATCCAGTAGACACAGTCAGGTGATAATTCTCTGTGGGTTACGAGCTACCCCTTTCACAGGCTACAAGTAGTCATGTGATCTATTGTAATATAAAAAATATATAGAAAATATAAAACATATTGATTACAGCCACTTTAATGACCAAACATAAATAATAACTCTATTCAAACCCACAGTGCACAATGATAAACAGCCTGAATTTTGTCCATTCAAGCACAAGGTGTGGCAGTGTTTCTCAACTCAGTCACCAAAAGAAACAAAGGCAAAACTGAAGACAATGATGTTGTTGTTTATTAAATGGGAGCTGGGCATGAAAAGGAGCACAGCATTGGGTCCCAAACAGGGCACAGAGCCCTTGCAGGTGGGAGGTGCACATGGCCAGGGAAACAAATGTGGAAACTAAAATTACATACACCTTGTCAAACACAGCTCACTAGTGACTGAATTTATTGCTCAGTTGCATCGCAGTCATTTCTGAAACGGAAAGTCCTGTGCTCAGAGACTCCAGCTGTAAATCCTGGTTAAATACAATTGATTTTCATCTGCTTTATATCTCTGATTTGTGCTGACCCTCCCAAATCCCAAATAAGTCTATGAAGCAGGGAGTTAGACCTCTCTTGGGTCTAACTGACCCCAAACATCACTATGTAGAATGACATACTGTACATTTCTTTATATGTGAATAACTTTTTGGCAAACACAAGGAATGTATATTTCCTTATGAATAGCTCATATAACATACACAGCATGTAATATTTCCCTATTTGTTGTAATCACAATGCTTCATGGTAATTTCTGTATTTTGTCACCTTTATCAAATGTGTAAGCCCAGTTTGTGGCATATGGAAGGGATATCACTCTAATACTTTTATACATATTGAGTTTTAATATTGTCAGAAAAAATGAAAAAAAAATGAATGAAAAGAATGTTGATTTTGCAATTATTATTATTTTCACACATACAACAGTGGGATCTGTAGGACAATGAGAAAGTGAGTAATTTTCCTTAAATTTACCATGCTTCGATATTTTCCCGACAAGACATGGCCACTTGCTGATGGCTTCATCACAGGAAAATAAACTCTGGCAC
The DNA here is from genome assembly GCA_008360985.2 of Macquaria ambigua. NCBI lineage: Eukaryota > Metazoa > Chordata > Actinopteri > Centrarchiformes > Percichthyidae > Macquaria > Macquaria ambigua. The sequence continues at coordinate 28,272 of VMKM01001524.1, read as the reverse complement.
ATTTTCACCTCCATATCAAACAATCTCAGAAAGACGACCACTCTTTTATCTTCACCATTATGCAGTAATTCAAAGCTCTGGTTTGAAATCACATCTGAGGTCAGAGCACAGCTCATTTCACTTTTCTCCCATGCTGTGATTTAAATCATCTCAAGGACTGGTCTGCTTTGAAAAGATGTGTGCAAAGCAGACATAAAACACCTGATACACCATGGCCTCCATCTAGCAGATAGGATTGTGTGAAGAATCAGATCAGAACTTGGGACTCCATACACACAAGTGGCCATCAAAAAAACACAGACAATGCACTGTCCCTGGAGCCAAGACAACTTTAAAAGTAACTGTCAACACAGGAAACACCCTGTTATCCAATAGGACTAGAGGAACAAGGATAATAACAAATACCTGTGCAACCTCAGGTTACAAACAACCAGCAGAGATGAATGACAGCAGGAGCAGTTGTACACACAGCTGACTGTTATTTTGCTCTGAGCTCCAGAAATACGTAGACAGTAACACACGTAAGAAAACCTTCAGTACTCCTATAGAGACTCACTAGTCGGATTGTTCTTTATGGCATAACATTACTTATGTCAGCAGGCTGTTTTGTGTTCAAATTGATTTACCTAGCAAACCTAAAGTGGTATATATAAGATTTTATATTGTACACCATTCATACATTTGAAAATATTTCTGTAGCTTTTTTTAAATGCCACCATAATTTTCATAATAGCACTGATGCTCACAATGACAATGCTAACATGTTGATGTTTACCACGTTCACCATCTTATTTTAGCGTGTTAGCATGCTAACATTTGTATTAACACCATAGATCTATTAAGAGAGCTAGATATGATGCCACCACTCAGCATGCTACCAATGTATCCCTGTGGCAACTTGCGGTATTGCAACAGAAAAATCCCCTGCTGCCCAAAAAGCATTTTCTTCATACACTACGATTATAAAAGAGACGTCTGTATCATCCCAATGTAAACTCTATGGGCAGAGCGGTCACACACTAATGAGCATGTGCAGTGGGGCACAAAACGCAAAAGCAAACCCAGAAGCTTGAAATTTTTTTTTGGCTTATGCACTTAGCTAGCAATTTTCCTTCGAGTGAATGGGCGGCATCTTTGAGTGATTGATGATTAGCACTTAACACAAAGTATGCTGAGGCTGATGGGATAGCCAATAGTTTTGCAGGTATTTGGCCATAAACCAAAGTACTGGACAAATTAAAATTTTGACCCAATGGCGCTAGATGAAAGGGGATAACTGAAGTTATTACAATTCATCTTGAAGGGAACATGAATGACTGTACCAAATTTCACGGCAATCCATCCAATAGTTGTCGAGATATTTCACTAAAAAACAAATATCTCAACCTAATGGTACCCCTAGAGGAAAAGTAGGATTCATACTTTGGGTACCATGAATGTCTGTAAAAAAAAATCATGACAATGCATTTAATAGTTGTTGAGATATTTCAGTCTGGACCAAAGTGATGGACCAACTGACCGACCGACATCCACGTCCCTAGAGCCAAGCTAGCGTGGCTAACAATGTGTCACTGTGCACAAAACTCTAAATGTTTGATAACCCATAAATATCCCCAGACTCTTTAGTTATCATTATCAATTTTGTATCCAGTCAATTTCTCTATTTTATTCTGTGGGTACTCAGCTGTGACTTCACTTGACTCTAAGTTTATAAGCCATAATGGAGGCAAAAGTTAAAAGTGCCTTCATTACCAAACTTCTCCCAAATAACAGCAATCATGATATCTCAGAGGAACTTGTAAGGCCTTTGCAAGCAACATTTACCGACAGCTGTACAGTCAGCTAACAAATGAATGTAGAACACCCAAAGACCCATTTGGCAAAATCTCAAAATCAGGATTAAGGTGGCTCCCTGCTTCTTTGTTTGCACAAACAGCTTGAATGTCTTTCAGAAACAGACTTTTTGAAAATCAAGATAAAAGATGGCAACACCTAGCCATTCCTTTGCTTTGTGACTTATTATTGAATAAATATTGCCCCACGACACAAGATCATATCATTCACATGAATAGGGAGTCCACTTTAGACAAGTAACTATCACATATCTCAACCCACAACAAACCACAATCAACACATCTGGGTTTCCAGCAATATCCGACGGGAAAGTAATTATGGGAACACACAGTATCACTTCTCTCTTCGTTCGATCTCAGCATGAGAACCAGGCGATGCTGTATATTGTTCTAAGATCTGGGTCTTTATCGATGGACCAATAATACTTTCCTATCAGCTTTTTTTGTCTTCTCATCTGTAGACCATTATAATCTTCAGGGACTTGACAACAATGTTCTCCATATCAGCTGGTGTCCTCTAGGAAGGAAGGCAACCAGATACCGCTGTCCTAATAAGAGGTATTATGGTCCCAACAATACGGTACAACAAGGTCAATTCTTTTTCTTTCACACTAAAGGAAAACCATCTACTGTACTGTATTACCAGGGATGTGGCTCTCTTTGAGGAAGGAATTTGGGTGTCAGTGTTTGGCTGTGAAACCTGTGTGTGTGTGTGTGTGTGTGTGTGTGTGTGTGTGTGTGTGTGTGTGTGTGTGTGTGTGTGTGAGAGGAGGCGGAGCTTCTGTCATTTACCTCCTCAAGGGGCGGATCACCTGAAGTGCGTCAATAAGACGCTAAAACCTTCCCCTGCTTAAAACTCTTACTCTCAGTTTCACAAACTCACTCACAAGAACTTGACATAGTCTTTCCGAACAAGGAGAGGGAGGAACAAAAAACAGTAAGTTTTATGTTTCTATCACCAATTATATTGTTTAAAAAAAAAAACAATCTAAAATTGGTCACTCTGGCTGTCAACCACCAACCAATGCAATTGCCTTGATAAAGATTGTGAGGATTTGTATAGCTTTGTCTTTTCTCTCTCAAATATGTCTGCTAATCATTAGGTATAATGACTGAGTGATGTGGTTTTGTGACACAAAAATAGATTATAAAATAGGTTGGGTTTGACAGATATTGTAACACATCTGGAGTTATTGTTAAATTAAATACCTCAAAGCACAATTAAGGGATTAATTAAAGTCACTTGTGTTATCTATACTTCCTGTTACTTTTGGATTATTTTACCTTTATATCAATTGCAAATGCCTACTTATACATCCAGCAGGCACTTAACATGGGCGTCCCACTGTGAGTTGTGTTTCTGGCCCCTTGTAAGTTCTGTGTTCACTTGTCTTTAAGCTCTGTTCTGGCTCAGATAAGTATCTGGTGTTTTAACTGCGAGATGTTTGAATTTGTTAAACAGCCGCTAGTTAACTTATTGCTTTCTTGTTTAATGCCGGTCAGATAGCTAACCTTGCCCTGTTTGGCTAATTCAGAGCAGATTTGTTTGAACTTCCCAGTAAACACTGATTTGGTGATTTGCAGGTCAAAAATTGTCTAGACGTATAGATTAAAACCAGGCTAATTTTGTAGACATCTAGGTTACATAAACGATTGTTCCATCAGCATTTAATGAATATAACATTATTTCAATGTGAAGAAGGTTCTGACTAGTTACACATTGAAATCATTGAAATACTGTTGAACCAGAGGCCATATGACGTGCAGATCATTAGATCAATGCTTACAGTGTTGTTTAGTGAAAATGGCTGCCCTCAGTTATTTGCATATTGGGCAGTTAATGAGAGCAGTAACACTCAACTGTACAGTGTATTTGTGGTCGGAGAACCAAAAGAAGTAGAGTAGAGTTGTGAGGTACTCAACCTTTTCGCTTTACACAGAAAGACTTGAGTTGATATGAATATCAAAAATATCACTTATAAAGATTCTGAATCGGCATAAAGGCACTACGTCTAATTACTTCAAATACTGTGCCAGAATTTCACCATTAAATGTGACCATGAGTAGTCCAACAAGTGATATCAGAGATGTGTAATTAGGCCTACTGATTTGAATTTAAAACATGTAAGAGATTCAAATGTAATTGTGTTACATGTAAATCACCTCATGACACTGCTCTGAGCATTTAGCTTCTCTGGTTTTTAATCCAAGACTGATCCAATATGGAATACAACTTTTTTTCAGATGGTTGTACTACCAGTTTTGTTCCTGTTGGGGTCGCTGTTTCTCTGCGGTCATGTGGAGGCCCAGTCCACCATCGACATACTGAAACAGGCCGCACGTAAGCCACACAAACTGCCACATTTTATCCCCTTTCATCCAGCACTCGTCCACACAGTATATACATATACATGTCATATTCATGGTTCATATTATCTAGCTGTACACCTTTTGTGATTGCTTTGCAACCCAAATATCTGCTTTAATTTGAATGTTCACAGATAAAGTGGACACAGCAAGCATGTTAATTTGCAGCAACATCCTGCTTCAAAATCATAGTTCCATGTTGAGCTTGTCTCTCACGTAACCTTCTGTCCTCCCTCTTCTCTTTTTCATTTCTCACCGTTCGTACATCCTATTCCAGTCCAGTGGAATGGACCTCTGACCTGTGACAAGTGGGACTGCAACTGTGCTTTCACTCGCCAGCGTGGCTGCTGCTGTGCAGCCAATGATATGCACCAAATAGAAGAGGATACCTTCATAAGGATTAAAAGTTTGTGGAACAGTATCAGCACACTGAACAGCAGAGTACAGGCGCTCACAGGTAAACAACCTTACAGTGATGGATGGTAGATTTATTTAGAGCAACATATCTGGCAATGCACACACAAACCCTATGTTTCAAAAATCTTCTGTGGACACTGAGCTTTATTATACATTACAATAAATCTCTCTCTCTTACTCTCAGCTGGAGTCAAGGTTTCCTTCAAAGCCACCATGGACCCAAGTATTGCCATTGCAATTCCTGGATTTACTGAACGTTGCTTTGGTCCTTTCAATACTAACGTGCCAATCCCCTACTCCTCCGTCACTCTTAACCAGGGCAACGGCTATAACCCTTCTTTGGGTAGGAAACTCACACACACACACAGAAGGCATAAACTCAAATGGTTTATGAAAGCTTTACCCACCATTTTAAGTTAAAGCCTCGTGTAAGACATACATCACTGCAGTTCCACTAACTCTTCACCTCCCTCTCCAGGTGTCTTCACTGCCCCTCGTTCCGGTGTTTATGTCTTTTCCTACACAGTCTACTCATTTGTGGCAAAGGATGATCGCCTCTACCATAAAGTAAACACACCAGATAGACAGAATACATTTAGCTGGTTTACCCGCATAGCAATAGCGAGTCATTAATTTTGTGTTTTGTTGTATCTGTAGGTCCAGCTGATGAAGAATGGGAAGATGACGGTCAGCGTGTGGGAGAACAATCGAGAAGATGGTGAAGACAGTGCCAGTCAGGTAGTTTTGTTAGACAGGAGCAAAGTAACATGATTCCACAAATGGTTGCTACAAACAAATCTAGTGATCAAATATTGCAATTACAAATTAAATTGCGAATTGGATAAATAATGGCTACGTGAAACAGGACAGTTTACTGTGTATGCTTTCAGGTTGTGACGCTGGAGATGCTGAGAGGCGATCAGGTCTACATGGAGCTGACGTCTGGGAGGAAGCTCTGTACAAACCTGCAGTACAATATCTTTACTGGCTACATATTGTACCCCTACATTGATGAGTAACACAGCAGCTACTTAAACTTTCTGACTGCAGGACCTAAAGTGAATCCATTTATCCTCGCTCAACTGAAATCCTGATTCATGAAAACAAACTAGTGTTCTTTGTTCACATGTTGACCCACCAGAAGTAGGTTTGTGACCTATCGTGGGACAAGCCCCATAGTTTAAGAACCCCTGCAGTAGAGATAAACGAGATAAGTTGTACAGTCATAGACTGGTGCATGTGTATGCAGGCATTTATGATCGAACGCAAAGAAAGGCACACTTATATTTTCGCATAGCATGAAAGCAGAAAGTCACATGTCAGGAAATATTTGCATCATTAAAAAGATTTATGAGCATGCATGTGAATAAACTACTAACTACAATGACTGTGTCTGTGTACAGAAGAAGTGTGATTTTCTTTTTTATTTGGACATAAAAGTTTATTTGACAGGTGATGTACCTTTATTTTCAAATTTAAAATATATATAAACTTTATTTGCCACACACACACACACACACACACACACACACGCACAGACCTACACATAGTCCATGAATGGAAAAAGGTAGCAGTCAGAGGCTTTGATATCATTTGGAAATGATAACATTGGGTCGTAACACTGCCACTGCTAGAATTTGGCCTATGACAGTATTGTATAATACTGTAAACAAGTGCCTTTCATGGAAGCTCATTACAAATGAATATAAACCACAAGCAGAAATTCCTTCAGTTGAATAAACACATGATGTAGGCTAGAAGCAGCTTACACACATGCTGCACTCACTCACACACACACACACACACACACACACTATGCGAGTTTAGACCAGTAATTCCAGTAGGAAGGTAGCAGGAAGCACTGGTTTGTGGGTCCATGTTGTTACTTTAAAGGAATAGTTTGACATTCTGGATACGCTTATTCGCTTTCTTGCTGAGAGTTAGATGAGAAGATTGATAGTGCTCATATCTGTCAGTTAAATATGAAATTATATCCACGTAACGGTTAGCTTAGCTTAGCACAAAGACTGGAAACAGGGAAGCTGCTAGCCTGTTGTTTACACATTTTGTGTGTATTAAACAAAAGAGTTACAACATGTTAATTAGTGAGCTTTAAAGGTGCTGGTAGGTGGATTTTGTTACATGTGGACAGAGCCAGGCTAGCTGTTTCCCCCTGTTTCCAGTCTTTATGCTAAGCTAATCTTCTTATCAAGCTCTCGCCAAGAAAGCGGGGGTGAGACTAGGAATTGGCTGACATTGTGACAAAGTCACTGCAGACTGTATTAAACCAAGACGATCATTACCCTAACCTTAACCAAGTGCTGTGAGTGCCTAAACATAACCATAAAAAGTTTCACAATACTGTTGTTGCTATGAGTGGATTGTATTGCAAGATCGGATATTTTGGTAGAAAATAAATGACATAGTAAGTTGTCAGTGAACATTTTAGTTTGCAACTTGCCAGATTTGTTAATTGATCTCCTCATTATGTTAATAGAAAACTTTCAACCTTCCTTCAAAACATTTGCTGTTGCAAATTAGGTGTTAATTAGTTAGGTGTTAAAATTACATTTCTAGGAGACAGGGTTAAAATGCATACATAGAGAATACATATGACAGTGTGTATTGTATTCCAGTGTTTTTTTGTTTGTTTGTTTGATTTGTTTTCATTTAGGCATTTTAAATCTTCCATAGTTTTCCTCTGAGTCAACTATCAAAGGAAAATCAATCACATAAATACACACCCAATAAAACACATGAGAATGTGTACAACATCTGGCTCTGTTCTAGTTACAGCTGATCCAAGCAGGATTAAATGAGAAGACCACAGCCATACGGAACTGAAAATTACAGAACCAAAAATGGAAAAACAGATGAGACAAAATAGATTTTTTTTTAAATTGTGACATTGGCAAGGGTGTTTTCACAAAGGAATTACTCCTTCTCCTCCCTGCAAAAGCCCAATAACATAGACTTGCTATGTTGAGTTCACAAATGTTTGTCTTCAAGAGAAAACAAAATGTGGGAAATAATTATAAAGCTAATTATTTTCTTCAATTTAAGTGCGTAACTTTGACATTGTCATTGAGAACGCAATCTGACTTGTTACTGCTTTGTCTATATGAATCCCACGTATGTGTTAAAGTAAGGGTGGTTACATAAGAGTTTCTCATCCTGAGTGTGATCTATCTAACTTCAAACTTTCCACTGAGGGAGGAAATCCAACTGCAGTTATAAGCATTATGTTCAACACCTCTTATATTCAAGCATGACTGCCAAAAAGTGTCTGTAATGGAATGGAAGTGATGGAAATGTCATGAGTGGTGGTGGCAGAGTATCTCACACACACACACACACACACACACACACACACACACACACACACACAGTGGGTGCAGCTATTGAAGAGGACCCAGGACTTACATGGAGTTCTCTGCCTGAATGATGGTGACTCTGTTACTCCTCACTCCCATCCATTTCTGTCTCTCCTCTCCACTCCTCCCCTTCATCTGCTCCTCTCCTTTACTTATTCATCCTCTCCTCTCCTCCTTCTTCCTCCCCTCTGCTTCACCCTCTCCTCTCCTCTTCCTCTCCTCTCCTCTCCTTCATCCTCTCCTCTCCTCTTCTCCTTCATCCTCTCCTGTCCTCTTCCTCTACTCTCCTCTCCTTCATCTTCTCCTCTCCTCTCCTTCTCATCCTCTCCTCTTCTCTCTTCTCCTTCTTCCTCCCCTCTCCTTCATTCTCTCCTTCACCCTCTCCTTTCCTCTCCTCTCCACTCCTCCTTCATCCTCTTCTCTCTTCTCCCTCTTCTCTCCTTCATCCCCTCCACTCCTCTCCTCCTTCTTCTTCTCCTCTCATCTCCTCTCCTCTCCTCTGCTCCTCTTTTTATGCACCCTTTTCTCCTTTTTCCCTTTCTCTTATCTTCCTTCCCTCCTCATTGTGCAAAAAAACGTGTTGACATTGTTCCTTCCCTACAATGGGATAGGATCAATACCTTAATTCTTTCTCTGAATTTGTTTTCCACACCCAGTGTCTCTTCTCATCTCTTCTTTCTCCATCTCTACTCCTCCCTCTCCCCCTTTCCACCAGTCCCATCCTCTCCCTCACCATCTCGCTGCCACTTTGAATGAGGAGGGATGTGGTGAAAGTATTTGGAGAATTCCTGCTGACCAAACCAACCCTGCCTGGCTGCTGTCTCTCCTCTACATGGAGCAGCTCTACCCAAATAAGGCTGGGCTTTTTAACTAGACGTGAGGGGAAGAGACGCACAGACAGGGAGAGGGAGCTGCTGAAAGGCCATGCCCTTTTAAGGATGAAGTTTCCTTTTTTTCCTTCCCCTCTCTCCCTCCTATTTCTCCGTCACACTCCCTCTTTCCTTCTCCCTCCCTCCCTCCCTCCCTCCCTCTCTCTCTCTGTAGCCTAGTGAAGTCATCTAGCCTCATCTGCTCCTTTTAAGCCGGCATTTTTGAGAGGGAGGTCCCTGCGAAGCATATACAAACACTCAGTCAAGCATCCACACTCACCGCACACGCTGCACTAGTAGCCGGCAGAGAACTGACCTATACCTTCACACCGTGAGTATACTTTTCTTTTATTCCTCCATATAGCAAAAGGCTCCTGAACTGCATTTGGGACAGTTATTAGGACAAAGTGGCAGATAGCTTGTCAAGAGGCCATCACTTCATAGATCAGACAGTCAGTAGTTTTGAGGCCTTCCTAGCTTCTTATCAAAATATGCATATGTGTCCTTCATTTCCCACTGTTTGAATATAAGGGGACAATAGCAGAAGTTGTAGTCATTTCAAAATAAGAGCAATGTAATCATTCAAAGGTCAAAGGAGAGGTCTGTATGCAAATATATACACTTTGAGATCCATCAGCAAGTTAAATATTGACCATGAGTTAAATAGTGGCTATCACATATATGTATAGAATATTTAAGGTTGTTTAATATATCTAAGTCTGAAGTTTCTTTGTTTCTGTAGATTATGAGTATCATATATTTTGTTTGCATTCAATCTGTGTTAATGTCTGTAAGATACTGTTAGTTACATGTGATTGATCAAGTATTATTCACTGATTCAGTCTATTAATAATCATCTGTTAAAAACGGCTGTTTTGATATGGAGTCTGGTTGGACTCCAGCTGTCTGCTTTTGATTGGAATTTCCACAATAACCTAATTGTGACAGAGGACTGACTCGTTGCAAACAGACTCACTGTTCATCCTTAATATGATTCAGATGTTATTTGAGGGTTGATATGTTTTCCATGTGAAGGCGAGGAGGGGAGAAGCAGAGAGGTGAGCCAGACAGTGATGCATATCTCTGTCAGAGTACATACTTTTATTTGCACAAGCAAATGGTCCACTGCCTTACATGGGCTTTGGAAGCCTGTGAATTCACAAGGCATGAAAGGTAGTCACACTTCCTAATGAGGACAGAGAAGCAGATAGACAGACCGTCAGGTATAAAAAATATTTGAGAGAGGCTGACACATTGACACAGACATGCAGAAATAGATTCTCTCCAAATTTTCATTCTCTGTTTATGAGCATGGGTGTTTTATAATAGAAAACGTCTGCAATATCAGTTGTGATGTTTGGACTGAAGATGAATCAATAAAGATGGCAGCACACAAAGCGATTCCAGTAAAACCAGACCAGCAGTAAGGGAAGTACCAGTGGGCAGCTTAGCTTCTAAGCAGCAGCAACGAGATAACACTATCTCTACTGCCAATCCTGTGGCAGCACATAAACACAGCAGAGCACAGTAGGCCAGGAACTAACCACAACCCGTGTAACAGTGCAGGGGCTCTGGCACTGAGTTGAATCGGACAACACTATCTACACTTCAGATTCAGTAGAAATACATCAGCTCAGGCACACAGCAGCTGAAACGTTTGTCAGAATAATCAGAACCATGAAGGGTCTTGGCAGCACTCGCACAAAATTCTTTCAGTGCTCATAAAAGTCTGGCAAGTCTGAAGTCAAAGCAGCAGATTTCTGTGCAGCTGGCATAAACCAGAGCCATGTAACAAAAGAGCTCCGACTCTGAGGATGTAATTAACCTGCAGTACATCAGCTAGCAGGAAGAGCGTCCTTCAACCAGATGACATCAGCACTGGTGAACAAGTGAGATACTTAATCCAGCTGCTTTATAACTTTGTTTTTTAAATTTATTTGTTCGCCTTTATTGGACAGAGTGAGGTGAAGAGGCAAACAGGAAATAGGGAGAGAGAGAGAGACGGGCATGACATGCAACAAAGGTCACCGGCTGGAGTCAAAGCGGCAACGTTGTTGTATGGCATGCGCTGTAACCATTTGTCTACCAAGGCGCTCCATGACCCCAACCTTTAACAAACTCATAGTGAAGGATAAAATTAGTTGCCTAAACAAGTCCTCCGGCAGTTTATTCATACCAAATCATTACATGGTGGTTAGCTGGTTAACTGCAGAGAAGGCGAGGCCACATGACGCCATGTCCCCACAGTCTGCCACAATTGCCACAGCCCTCACACTGGTTTCCTGTTCTGGCATTAGGCAGATTTACCATGGTAATAGAGAAACAGAGCAGGAAAAACACAACTGAGAGAGATGGATGAATGGAGGGAGGTGATGAAGTCATGTTTGTGGGCTACAGCACATTGGGATTTTTGAAAGGAGGCATTTCAGGCTTTCTTTTACTTGAAATCTGTAGTTTTATCCTATTTTTAATCAATTTTTTTAAATCTCCATATTTCCCATTTAGTATTGTAATCTTTTCTCTTTATTTATTACTCATATTTGAGGCCATTGCTTTTGTATTTTGTGGCTCATTTACATTTCTTGGAAACATTTGATATCTTACATATTAATACTTCTTCAGCAGTAATGAATTAAAACTACAAATGGCAGTACTAGTACATGTAGCATAGGCTAGTCGTTATTATAGTTGCAGAAACAGATTTTGTGCATGGAAAGTTTGATTCTATTGTAGTACTAACTGTTGTTGATGCAGTAGCAAAAGTTGTATCGACAGTAGCAGTAACAGTAGTAGCTAATACCAGTAGTAATTGTACTAGCAGCAGCAGTAATACTTTTAGCACATGTAGCAGAAGTACTTGTAGAATCAGCTGTAGTAATGGTGTTCAGTGTAGCATCCCTTGGTTGATACTACAGTAGATTGCTCATGCTGTAGGTTATGTTTACTGAAAAGGCAGTTTAGTAGAGAGTTTGTAACAGGGTGTTTTTATATTATATGTCAAGTGAACTCTGCCTTGAATATATAAGGAGAAGCAGCCAGACAGCACAGAAGCTTGTTTAGCAGATAATCCTGAGTTATTGGACCTGGGCCCGGTCCCAAGGATAACAACAAGTCCCTGGATACACAGAAATACCAGAAATAGAGACCAGGCCCTAACGGACTTATTTAACCTCCGAAAATATTAAGTGATCTTTGTATGGTTGTCATGCAATGCAGACATGCAGACTGATACAGGACAGAATGTAGAAATAGTGCTTCTCTCCTCTCTTCTCTTCTCTCCTCTCTTCTCTTCTCTTCTTCTTTCTCTCCTCTCTTCTCTTCTTCTTTCTCTTCTCTTCTCTCCTCTCTTCTCTTCTCTTCTTCTTTCTCTTCTCTCCTCTCTTCTCTTCTTCTTTCTCTTCTCTTCTCTTCTCTCCTCTCTTCTCTTCTCTTCTTCTTTCTCTTCTCTTCTTCTTTCTCTTCTCTTCTCGTCTCTTCTCTTCATAAGACATGAGAAGGCATTGAGTGCACAATGTGGTGAACATAACCATAACATAACTTCTATTTCTTTCCCTACAAAAAGTGTAGTGTGTGTGATTTGCAATTGTGGCCCAGAGAGTAGTTTATGAGGCTAAGAACAAGAGGCCAATGGAAAAAAAAAAGACAAGTTAACGGCATACCAGACAAACATTACTCTGTAATAATGATTATATAATGACGCATGTCAGTGAGAATAACAAGGGGTAGGAGTGTGTGTGTGTGTGTGCGCGCGTGCGTGCGTGCGTGCGTGCGTGCGTGTGTGTGCGTGCGTGCCAGAAAGAGCAAAAGGCAGACAGACAAAGATAAAACATAGTATCTGAACTTGTGGTTGTATGTAAGTGAGCGTGTTGCCCAGCATGTGTGTTTGGTTTCTTGCGGTCTGGACGAGCACCACAGGGAATGCAAAGAATATTAAACAGGGTTGGTGGTAACACTCTGCGGACACTCTGGGCAGGAATCCATTAATGCCGTTGGCATGCAGACTCTAATGTGCAGACATGCAGTATATCTATTTGCAGTGGTGGAACGAGTATACAGATGCTTTATTTAACATTACCACAGGGTTAAAAAATACTCCACTACGATTAAGTCCTGCATTAAAAATGTCACTTTACTTACTGTAAGTAAAAGAAGTAATAGCATTAAGATGTACTCAGGTATCCAAAGAAAACTGGACACACACACATCATTGAGAGTGGCTAATCACTATTTTTATGGTAACCATGGATCAAATGACTGTGTAATGTGAAAGTGGTCGCTCATAGTGATGATATTCACCCGGCTTTGCAGTTCCCCTCACCTCTACAGAGCATTTTAGCATCTTTCAGCCCATCATTGTTACCGCAACTTTCCTACTTTGGTTCACTCTCACCAGATCATTTCCAGCCGCAGCAGTCAGCTGTTTTTAGCAAAAAAGCTCTGATAAACCCACTGTACACTACCTGCCCAGCACCAAACAGTAAACAGTCAAAGCAACTAGCTGGTGACCATGGTGGAGCATGTAGCAGCTAAAGAGCCACATATTTCCCTCAGGAGTTGGTAGAGTCCATGGCTAATGAATATTAGATTCATATTAAATTCATTAGTTGGACACAAACGTGACTCAAAATGAATGATAATGTTGCTCTGTAGCCTATCCTTTGGATGTGTAAATAAAGTTTAAAAGGCGAGAATATACCAGCATTGTGTTCACACCTTGTTTCTGCTGCCATACTGGAGGTTTAAGAAATTGCTTTCTGATAAAACCTGTGTATGTGCAGTTTTAGGGATTTTCATGCCCTCAGATCAGTTGAAGAAGAAAAAGATGGAAAGGAGAACGGGAGGAAGGATACAAGGGAGCAGAAAATAAGGAAAGAAATAACAAAACAGCAAAGGAAGAAAGACAAGAAAGAACAAGTAAAGGAAGGAAATGATAGGGAACGAGTGAAAGGAAAGAAAGGAGAAAGAAGAACTTGAGTATTAGCTACAGTAAATGTTACTTTCCATCTCTGTCTGTATATCCTCTGTTTGTTTGTAGCTTGTATATTTGCAATATGATGAGACAGATTTACTTCAAACATTAAAAGTCATACGTCAGTCCAGTCTTGGCCCATCTTGACATTCTGTCACTTTATGTGATGAACACTACAGCCAACTGGAAAAATCCATTGACCAATGGAAAAAGACTCAACAATGCACAAAAGGGCTGTGTATTGTTCATAAACAGCTAGTTTGTTGTTGCTCTTGGTAACCACATTCCTCATCTTATGCCAGAGATGCGCCACCACCAGTTAACTCCTGGGTTTAACCTTTAACATTTGAACTTTGAACCTCTCCAGGAACAGGAAGTTGAAGTGACCTGACATCAACATGGCAACAAAGGTTGGATGGTGCAGACAGCACTTTGATATGGGTTTTGCACTTGGCTGTTGGCCCAAAGGCAATACAGAAGCATAAGACAAAAAAAAAGTGCTGGCAATGATATATGTGTTGACAGAGACCAGGAAGGAGTGTGTGTGTGTGTGTGTGTGTGTGTGTGTGTGTGTGTGTGTGTGTGTGTGTGTGTGTAAAAGGAGAAAATATGCAAAAAATCAGCTGGCTGATATAGAGCTCCCATTGTACACCACTTTGCCTCAGACACAGGTCCTGATAGGGCTAAATGGTGTGCATTAGGAGACGCAACGCTGTTAATGCCATAATTCTGGGAAAGGTATTCAAATTAAGTGCTGAGCATTTACGCTTATATACACGCTTTTGACCTGCATGTCCTCAATGTTTGTATTGGTGTATATTATGTATAGTACAGTATATATATGGAATAAATATCTGTATGTGTGTTTTAAGTAAATACGCCTTCATCTAGGTTATTCGCACACCAAAGCATGTTTGTGCATACAGGCTACATCCAAATTTTACTGTAATGTGATGTGAATGTTAGCTATTGTTTGTATTGCCTAAAAACAACCATTTTGGACTAAAAGGTAATACTGGGTTGTTAACGCACAAGAAAACAGTAAGTTTATAAAATCGGCATGTTGTCATAAATATATATACGCTGCTGTAAATTGTCAAGATGGGAGCTAAGGATGATACTGCTGAAAATCCAACTACTGATCATCACATTTACTTAGATTTCATGCTTTCTCCAGAGATCATTCTTCGTTCCATTTTTTCTTTGACTCTCTCCTTTACTCTATTGCATCTCTCTTTGTCTCCTTCCCCACACTGCCTTGCTCACCCATCTCCCTCCACTGTATTGTCCATCTTCTCCATCCACCTCTCCTTCGCAATCTCTTCCCCCTTCCTCCATTTCACGCTCACCTCTCAGGGCGTCGGCATGGCTAACAAAGGTCCATCCTACGGCATGAGCCGGCAGGTTCAGGATAAGATCGACAGCAAGTATGACCCCGAGCTGGAGCAGATCCTGGTGGAGTGGATCAGCCGTCAGTGTGGCTCTGGTGTGGGAAGGCCAGAGGCTGGCAAAATGGGCTTCCAGGCCTGGCTGAAAGACGGATGTGTGAGTGCAAAGCCTCTGCTTGATAACTTGTTTTTTCTAGATGTTATCATGTCCTAAGGTTAATGATCTTTTTTTATGCCTCTCCTTCCTCTCGTCCCCTTCGCTACCTTCTCCTCTCCCCCTCTGTCACTCCATCTCGTCTCCCCAGGTTCTGAGCGAACTGATTAACAGTCTGTTTGCCGGAGAGAAACCCGTGAAGAAGATCCAGAGCTCACCCATGGCCTTCAAACAGATGGAGCAGATCTCCCAGTTCCTCAACGCTGCCGAGAAGTATGGCGTCACCAAGACTGACATGTTCCAGACCGTGGACCTTTGGGAAGGTCAGAGGGGTTTCATGGTCTTCATTCCTCGGTTACTGCAAATGTTTAATGCTAGAAGACAAGACTTGGCTTGGGTTTAAGCACTTTAGTTGTGTGGTACAGTAGATGAAAAAGTGCTTGGATAAGTTTGGATATGACGATGCACAACGCACAGGTATGGAAACATCATAATGTGACTGATGCTAGTGTTAATAATCCTAGCTGTATGTGTGTTTGGGGACAGGTAAGGACCTGGCGGCGGTGCAGAGGACCCTGTCAGCTCTGGGTAGCTTGGCCGTCACTAAGGATGAAGGCACATACAATGGAGACCCTAACTGGTTCTTCAAGTGAGTCCAATACATGAAATGGAAACTGATTCATCTATACCGATCTAACCAACTCCAATTAGAATACGTTTTCATAGGAAACTGGAGTTTCGTTTTATTCATTTAGTGACATTTTCAATGTTGTGTTGCAGGAAAGCAATGGAGAACAAGCGAGATTTCACTGATGACCAGCTGAAGGCGGGCAAAAACGTGATTGGCCTACAGATGGGGTCCAATAAGGGAGCCAGTCAGGAGGGCATGAGCTACGGAAGAGCCCGACAGATCCTGTAAAATCACTGAGCCACAGAACCTCTTCAGCCCCCTTACACCTTCTTAGAGCCTGTAAGCGTCTAACCGGTCAACTACAACTCCCCTTTCATCATAAAACCTTTTCTGCTTTAGAATTTAGTTACTTTCTAACAAGTACCCCCTACTTCCTGGTCTTGACACTTGCCCTGAACCCCTTATGTAGATGCTTGCACTGGTGACCATCGCAGAGCTCGCCATGCTTTGTCCTTCCCACTGCAGTTAGGACCAGTACAACTGAATGTTTGTAGTCTTAAGCAGAAATAGTAACCATACAAATGACCACCACATTGCCTTGGAGGTGAAAAACCAAAATGACCATGTGCCAAAGTCAAGCTGTTCCTTCCTTCTACAAGGTTTAAGAGACGGCACTCATATTATACTCATAGACAACTGACCAGTTTTATCTGGCTTCCCACAATGCTACGCCTGCTGTATCAGCGCCAATATTTTTGTACATTGTCTTATTAAATAATGACTTTGAAATACATCTCTGAATTGATTTTGTGATTCTGGGTACCTCACTTTGAAATGGGAAGATTGGGAAAAATGGTGAACAAAACCCACAGTTCTGTCTCTGCAAAAATGCATCTCTTTCATTGGAGTTAAAAGGATCTCTTCAGACAGGAATAACTACAGCGAACTACAACCAATAACTCTTTTCACATATTGGCATGTTACCATAGTTTTAACACAGACAAAAATGTGAACACTAACTGGAAAATTTCTGGCACTTTTATATAATTTGGGGGATTTTAGATCTGAAAGGTGACACGTGTGTACAATAATTATGTTATAATAACATAACAATAGCATGAGTATCAGTGATTCTCAAAGTGTGATTTTGTGTTACTGTTTCAAAAACCATATGAACAATCCAAGAGGATATTCCAGTCTTTTATTATCATTCAGATCACCTGTGACTTGCTCAGCAAAACACAAGTTTCCAACTCCAAACACTCCTTTCCATTAAAAAATTAGAACTCTTTAATACATTCTTAAAAAGACTTTGTATAAATCCTTAACCACAGCTGGTATATATCTGTACAGCAGGCACACATTGTGTATATATTACACTTCATAGAAAAATACCTATACAAACCCCACACTTGAAAATCCCACTTCAAGTTTTCATCAGTAGTTTGTTGATAACCCACAGATAATAACCCCAGACTTAAAAATCAAACGCATCAAATAACACCTCAGAAAATAAATCTTATTCTTAAAATACATCAGTACGCTCTAGGTACCTCACATTTGAGGAAGAAGATATTGCATATTGCAAGCACACCCACTCATGTCACAACACACACAAAGGGCACACACACTCAGGGGAGCACAAGCTCACACACAGCAGATTCATACCTTCCTCTAGTGCACATCTCATTTTTTTTTTCACACGTTTCTCTTGGTTTAAAGACCCCACAGGTGTCCGTATCCCACCAATCTAAACTCAGTTCCTCTCTGGGTACACATTTACACACAGACAAGCCTGTACACACACTTTCACACATGCAAACATGCAATTGTACTGAGACATTAAAGCCTATTAGGTCCCTCTCAAGCACCTGTCTAACCCAAGCCTATCCCTGATGGGAAATGTAACTCTGGGACTGATAAAATATCCTCATTTTGGGGGATTTTGCTCATTTTTTCTTTCCTTATGAGGATTTGTAAGAGGGACAGGTGTATAAGAACACACTCACACTCCTACACGTACTGTCACGGCACAAACACAAATTTTCGTACAAGGCCACATGTTTGGGGAATGCAGACCGCTCTTCATTCAAGTCCATCTGCAGTCCACACTGTGACCCCCCACCACCACAGATGAGGTTGACTGGAGGCTGGGTGGGTGGAGAGGAGAGGGTGAAAGCCTGAGACGTCCCATGAGCACAGTGAGAGGTTTTAGACCCATCATCTGGCTCAGTGCTATGCTACCAGCCGCTCTCCATTTAAAAGCAACAATTTGGCCTCAGAGTCCAGCACCGCCTGCAACTCCACCCCTGAGTCCTCCTCCTCTTCCTCTTTGTCCTCCTCCTCCTCTACCTCCGCCTCCTCCACTCCTCTCCCTCGGCGCCCCCTCCTGGCCCGGTGACCTCCCTGTCTCCTGCGCAGGCAGAGAAGGCCCCTGAGGTCCAGGTGGGCCAGTGTGACCTCCAGTGTGTAGTAGAGAGACCAGAACAGAGCAAAGCAGCCCAGCAACAGCAGGAACTGGAGGGGAGGACAAAGGAGAGAGATAGAGGAGGTAAATCACAACATTGCAATCACAACATAACATTGCAACCTCACTTTTAACACAGTAATCAATGTCAAATTTCAGATTCACTTCCTGAATGAAGGTGAAAATAGTAACGGGCAGGTGCACACACACACACACACACACACACACACACACACACACACACACACACACACACACACACACACACACACACACACACACACACACACACACAAACACAGGGTAGTCATTTCCACAGGTCCAATAAGGAGATTATGGTTATAAGGATATACACAAGCGTCTGGGGTCGGCTAATAATCGTGAAACAGGCATGATTTGAAGCCTGACATGAAGTGTTGCCTGTGAACTCAGGACAGGGATGTGTCAATAAACTGGATAAAGATACTGCATATTTCAGAAACAGCTTTTCTTAACTGGTCAGAATTTTGTTTGTTCTTGTGAAAACATTTGTTTAAGAAAAGTAATAATGTTAGGCTAACAAGTACAAAGTATCCTGAGCTAAAGTAGGCTAATCCCTCCATTTAATATACCCCCATACTGCATATAGCAACATTTAAAAATAAAAACATCCCTTAGCTTGTTCAGTTGGAGTAATTATGAACCTTTTTGAATTGATGGAACAATCCCTTTAATGTTGATTTTCTAAAGGGGTCTGGTTACCAATATATTGAGCTTGCTGTGAAGAAAACAGCCACCATTTAATTCATGGTATTGAATCCAATTGTATTGTATTCTCTGACTTCTCTGACTAAAATGCCATCACTTCCCTGTGGGGAATATATTACCTTAACAGGGAACAGGTATACAGGATACAGGGAGTGAGGGTGTGTTGAAGTTAGTAAGTTACTGAATTCCTTTGACTCTGACAGAGTGAAAAGTAAACTGTCCCAGCCTCCCAGGCTGAGAGGGTTAAGAGAAGATAGAAAGGTTAACATGTATGGTGTTGGGTTTGGGTCGTGCACAGTTTACCTTGAGGCTGTTGGAGGTGAAGGGGCTGACGATCTCTGGAGGGATATTCAGGCCTGGAGGGCAGGGCAGAGAGAAGTTGCTGTCCAGATACTTGCCACTCATAGCCTCCTCCACCAGCCTGTCAATCAATCCGCAGCCAATCAAAATGCAGGACATACTTTCAAGCTTTCATGTCAGTCAAAACACGTACAGGTTATAAGTATGTGAATAAATCAAGTACGAGAAACTAAGATGAAAGCTAATTGTTATAGACACTGCTGTATCATGAAAAAAATAATAATTGCAACAAATATTTAAAATGGGAATTAAAACAGAACACAATTTCAGGAAAAACAGGCTTAATACACCTAGAAGGAAACAACAAGCATTCAACCAAACACAAAATCTAAACACTGTCCAGATGGCGGCATGAAAAGCCTGCGAGGTCTTACTTCTGTCTGTCCTTGACCTCTCTGGAGGTCATAGAGGAACCATACAGGGTAAACGCCCACTGCTTCAACACCCCCACAGCGGCACACTGCTGAGGCGACGGCTCTTCTGCAGGAGCAGAGAGAGAGACGGGTCAGTGTGGACAGGTGAGGTACATGAGGTCACAAGGAAACAACACAAACAAGAGACAGAAATGTGTGTGTTTGTGTTTCCCACTCCTGAAAAGACATTCCCGTCCCATTTCTGACACGTCACAGTATTTGTCGCTTGTGTCAGTGTGTGAGCAGTGTCTTACTGTGGTCAGATATCTTGAGGGTGTACTGGCCTTCAGCGCTCTCTCCCCAGCAGCGCACAGTGGAGAAAGTCCAGTCCTGGTAGCCTGCAGGGTCTCTGCATGCAAAACACAAAGAGACTACTTATACTTTAGACTGCAGGCAAAAATATTATTTTCATATGACCATAGTTTAACATCTGAGGTACTGTTATATATGATTATAGTGGATTTCCATTTGTAGCTATGAGAGTACCTAATTTTCCCCTACTTAGTAAATTAAGACACTGATTTCACTTAGCTTTTAAACACATTTTAATCATGTTTTACTGTTCTTAAAACGATACCAATGCATGGGTTTGTATCATAGACTGTATGGTTTGTATGTGTGTGTGCGTGCGCGTACCTGTCGATGGCACGGCGTGCCCCGATGACTGATGTTATACCGCCGGGGCAGATCAACAAAATCTCCACGTTGCCACGGCAAGGGTGTGTTATCGTCACGGTAATGGCCACGTGCTCCAGTGTCTCCATTCCAGACTGTCTCAGGTCAGCAGCAGAGACTAGGGGAGAGCAGAGAGCAGCTTCGTATTAGTATTGTGTGTGTGCATAAGAGTGTGTGTGTTTGACTATTTCCTGGATTAATAAGAGTAGTGTAGTGGCGATTTGTCCTCTAACTAAAAAAAAGTCAAACGGCCACTGAGGCACCTAAGGAATGAATCTTACACAGGGAAAATGAGTCCATTATCCAGGCAAGCATTATGTTTTGTGTGGTTTATTTTACCATCCCAGCAAGCAAACAAACAAACAAACAACAATAGCGTCTGCAGACTCTCTTGCCCTGGTAAAAAACCATGAACCCTTCCTGGTGCCTGCTGGTCCTATACCTGCATACCCATATATGTAGATTCACCTGATGTGCCCAAGGTGCCCAGTACCTTCAAAACAAAAGCCTTAATAAGTACTTAAATTAACTAAAATAATGATAGGCTGCTAATAATCAAACTAATTCAGCCATATTCTTCAAACAAAACAACAAAATAAATGAATGTTCAAATATTAAATATTACAAAACAATGAATAGCTCAAACAGGTAGTTATGTGCCTCTTAATGGGAAAATTTGACCAAATGAAAATGTAAACATAATCAAGAATATGTGAAAACATAATTTTGCAATCACTTTGCATAATTTAACAGGGTTCCTGCAGGATTCACCAAGTTAAATTCAAGACGTTTTATGACTTTTTTTAATACCACATACAACACAAATTAAGACCTGTCTAACAATCATACTGGCCAAAGTATTACAGTACGATGGAAAACCAGTAGCAACGATATTATGATTATTATATCACTTTTTTTTTCAGTACTTCCTTAAAGATATAATTAATAAAATTAATGTGACCTGGTCCCAGATAAGCAACGTGGACAAAATGGATGGATGGATTAACCAATTAAAAATTATTACATTAATTGTCTTTTATTGCACATAATGTGATGGGGAGAGAAAACAAGCTGCTAGTTTACATCAGGGCGAGCCTCAGATACATGCATACTGGGAAAAATGCCCTTCTTTTCTCTGTAAATTCAATCTTCCATCAGACTCTGGATCTTCACTTTCTCTCCTAGAAACTGTTATCAGTCAGTCTTCCTGACCGCCCCCCCCGCCCTCCCACTGTAAGTATGTGGTAATTTCCTGGTATTTCCTGGGCTCTGACTACTAATGAGCCGTGGTGCTCTCGGACCATGTAGGGCTGCACACATCCTCGGGGCGGGGAGGGACGCAAAGGGACGAGGAGTGTAAACAGAGGTGTGGAAGGAAAGACAGAGAGTCGGGGGACAGATGCAGAGAAAGAGGGAGGGGAGAGACGGTCAGGAGATGGAGATGAGTGGAGGAGAGGCACTGAGAGGGCGAGTGAGGAGGAAAGGAGAAAAGGAAAGAAGGGAGGGGTTGAGAAAATATAACTGTAGGGAGAGAGGAAATAAATAACGGAAACAGAGGTAGAGAAGTGGAAAGAGAAGGATTTGTTGGAGATGCGTTTCTAACACTGATGCTGTGCCATAGAAAAAACTTCACTGTGGTACCACCATTCTGGGGTCTGCATGTGCATTTCAAAAGCTCTGATACTTGTGAGGTGGCTGCAGAGTTTTATTCAACTTACTCATGTATTCAAATGATTTCCCATAAATGCACCATTCTGGCACGATTTTGCACTGTGCTGCATTTTTATCCCGAATTTTTAAAGAAAGACAATATCCAGTGGGGATAAACTCTCTGTTTGTATCAGTAATATATCCCAAACTATTGTCCAGGCAACAGAAGGAGCTGTCTATGCTCAGAGATGAAAGGATGAAGACATATCTTGGCGCAATATGTAGGAAAATACCTTCTGCTCCTCAAAGAACCCAAACCACCAGCTTCTTCATTTTAAGTTCTGTCACAGAGTTTTCTAAACCCTGCATGAGTTTTAATTCACAGAGAAGCTATAAACACCTGATGTGGGAGAGACCCTCTGTGTTCAACACTGTTGGGGCAGCGTATCCAAAGTTTCGCTTGGGTTGACAGCCAAGGCCATACCGACTTTACTATTACTCAATGATGAAGGCAAGTTGGTGGCGGGGGGCCTCACAGCCACCAAAAAACTTTGAGTCTAAATATGGCTGCCGCCGCACAAACTCTGCACAAGAAGATGTCCGACATATTTTCATGACATTGTGTTACTTGAGCTGTCCACTGCTTGAATTAATGAGGCCAAATCCATAACTTTGGAGATGTGGTCACACATACAGCAGTGCAAATAAAACAATAAGTTCCATGTACAGAGGGGGGGCTTTCACTCACACACAAACACACTTGTGCAACTGCTGCATCTTTTCATAAAACTATTTAACCCACTCCCCACTGAACCCACTGAAATGGACTGACAGTACCATGGGGGTGGGACTGGTCAATATTAGGTCAAAGTCACCGCGTACATCATGTGCAGAAACACATAAACACACATTCATGGCAACAGTGTTCACATGGGAGGCCTGCTGTTGGAAATGCTTAAGGGGTAGTGCATTAGCCAATGAGGCAGCCAAAACACATAGAAACTACAACAACAAACACTGCTGCCGAGTAGTGTGACAGGCAGACCTGAACTCTGTCAGCGACAAAAAGCCTGTCAGGGATTTGACCTAGACTGACTGAACAGAGGATTCAATGACAAAATGTGTATTATAGTAGTTTGATTTGATCCAGTTTATTTTAGAAATGAAGCCCAGACACACTTGGTGAGTCTGTTCTGTAACTGTCAGCAACTCTTTGCTTTGCTCTTAAGAAACTCCTGTTGCAGACACACGCAGACACACACACACACACTTGTGTCTGGCTGGGCTCCTGACTGCGACTATGCCATAAAAGAGGGAAGATATAGATCGAGGGAGGAGAGAGAGGAAAAGAGACGAGGGAGGAGAGGAAAAGTTTCTGCTAGAATGAGGTCACCATGAGCATATGTGAAAAAGTGTGTGTGAGGGAAAAGAGAGACAGATCACATGCACAGACAGTCGAGTATGAGACAATTAGAAGGGGATGGGAAGTGAAAAAGGAACAAGAACTACAGAGAAGAGTTGCAGAAATGCGAAGACAGATTGGGAGAAAATGAAGAAAAAGGAAAAAAAAAAAAAAAGAAATAGAGGCAATCTGGAAACATCTCACGCAGTATTTCAATGTGGACGCAGCAACTCACAAACATGAGAACATTACCTAATATGGAAAGGCAGACTGACTGAGGAGCAGGCAGGGAGGGAGGGAGGCAGGGAGGGAGGGAGGGAGTCAGCTACGTAGTGCAGTGTGTAAACTCGACAAGCAACTGTCCAGTACAGAGCTGAGAGAGGGAGAGAGGAGCAGACAGAGTTACCATTCCAGGTGCGGATCAGCTGGTCGGGATAGGTCGGGATGGGCGCTTCCTCCTTTATTAGTGAGCTCTGATAGGACACGAGGAACGGCACCGACTTCCATACCTGAGAGAGAGAAGACAGAAAACTTTATAAAATTGTAATAAGTTTGATTTCGTAATTAAACGATAAAATAAAAAAATAACCAGTAGATTAATTCAAAGTGAAAATAACTAGTCCTCGCAGCAATACTTGTGTGTATGTATGCATGTACCTTGGCAGCATTGACGAGTCTCCATGCGTTGAGCAGACCAAAGCCATGCTGGTGGCTGTGATGGAAACCGGCTCCGTTCACCCCCCAGTCTGCACTGTTGTCGCACTGTTAAAACAAATACAGAGATAACACACACAGCCAAGTTTACCATTACAGACGGATGATATCAGTAGTGCTGACACAATTAGTCAATTAACTGATTAGCTGAAAATAAACTGAGAAGTTTGATAATTCATTAATGATTCACTAATCGCCAAACAATCTGAGTTCCCAGCTTCTCAAATGTGAGGATTTGCTGCTTCTTTTCCCTTTTTGATTTCATTGTAAATTGAACATCTTTTGGTTTTGGACTGTTTGCTGGACAAAACAAGCAACCTGAAGACGCCACCTTGGGAATTTTACACTATTTTTGGACATTTTATGGACAAATCATCAATTAATAATCAAAAAATAATCAACATATTTATCCGTGCTGAAAGTAAATGTTAGTTTCAGCCAATGATATTAGATTAATAGGGACTGTGGGGTGGTGAGCTAATTGGAAGAATAGGCTGTTGTCCAATAAAGATAAATGGGAAACAACGTCAAAGCAGAGTCTTAACTGTGAGCTAAACTGTGTCCATTTCTGCATTTCACTTACTTGGTGTCCTGACAGTGATGCATGCTGTTTTGCATCACCTTGTGAGCTGCTGCTGTCCGACCTAATTGGCTCTAACAAGCGCACAATCACTTTCGAACTGACACCGTTGTAACCAGTATGACACACCTTGTCCATTAACAACTAGACCTTAAGATTTTTTTTAATACAAAAGGTAGAGCTCCCCTAACGCACTACAATATCCAGGAACGCCACTGAGAACCCCCACCTCCACAAGTAGCTGAGGTAGGCTATATTTGTATTGTTGCAAGATTTTTTTTCTGTCATGCTACACCAGTCTTGTATGGAAAAAGATCTAGACAGCCTCTCCAGAACAAAATATGAAAATATGAACAAAATAGGAAAGTTCACATGGAGTTTGCAACCAACAGCAGCACTTGCACCTTCATGAGTGACGACTCTCTGGTATGCCATTCCGATTCCGGACGGGCTTTGCAAATTAGCTTACGCTATAAATGCTGTGGTGTGTGGCATTGGTTTATGCTACATACTCGTCCCAATACAAAGAAACATTAAATAAAATAATTTGGCGCTTATGATCAGATTTGCAGTGTAACAATACCCAGCAAGACATGTCATCAGACCTACCTTGGTGGCAGTGAAGGTGATGATGTGTTGGACGTCTCTCCAGCTGAGACAGGGGCGGACCTGCAGCATGAGGGCCACCATTCCTGCCGCCAGGGGGGCCGCGGCAGACGTGCCGGTGTGGCCCTCCGTACAGCCGGTCCCATGCTGCATGGACCAGTCTGATGTCACCTGCAGAGACAGACAGATGAGTTAAAATGTAAGTAATTAAGTGGAGGAACATGACCATGGAGAAACACACACACACACACAATGCCGCAGTGGTAATAGCTCTGGCAGGAGGCCAAACACAAACTGGCCCTCGCATATGTAAGCATACATTAACACTAACAGACGAGTGAAGACAAACCTTTTAGGGGGTATATCCAGTACAAACACTTGAGCTTGAAGGTTCTGTAACTAAACTTGCAGCAAAGAACGCTTTACTCAGGCGCCAGCGTCACGAAGTCATCCTGACAAAAGGACATATTACTGCGGGTGGCCAGAGTTCAGCACCGTTTGTGTACAGTTAATGGAATACATGAGGGACTGTATGACAGGGGTTTAAAGGCCTGAGGGAGGTTCAGCTTTTAAAGAGATGAAAGGAAGTAAAGAGAACCAACCAATTAAAATGAAGAGTAGGAAAGTAAAAATGTATATACACACAGAATGGAAATGTAGAGGAGTTTGAGATCCTGACAGATAGTGGCTGGCCATAACGGAGGTAGGAGAGGAATAGGTTTATAGATTGACTTTATGAGCAAGCAAAGAAAGACCAATATAATATGGTTTTACAGCTTTGTCTCTCATCACTATGTGTGTGAGAATCCACCCATATGCAAGGCGCACAACTGCAAACATACTGTAAGTCTTCCATGCTCACCACCCGCTGGTACACACAGTGACAGCCTGTCTGACAGAAGGACCACAGTGATGTGGGCTGAGGAATTCCCAGGCCTCTGTGTTTACATGCGGACGACATGCGGGCCTTTTCCAACAGCCGTTCAAGCCATGTAAGAGGTTTTGAGCTACTATGCAGGGTTGTGCATGTACAGAGTTTCCCAGCAGGGCTAGTCATGTTCACCCAGAGCAGCTGTCAACGTGGTGAGAGTATACAAGCCTCATCAGGAGACAAGTTCTGTGCCTCAACGTGCTTCACATTTGTGTCCATTAGTAAAAGTCGCCTTAGATTCAATTAGAAACGCTGAATCTCTTTGGCTAAATGGTTGACTCTAAAATATCTATAATCCTGAGTCATATTTTGGTTAGCCACAGCTATTTCTTAGGGCTTACATAATCAAGAATCACTGATGAATCAGTCTCTAGAATAACCTCCTATAACCTGATCAATCAGCAGAAACGTTTGTCAGGAACATTTGAAAAGTAAGATGCACAAGCTGCCATCAACCTTCCAAAACTCTTGTTGAATTTTCTAATCATGGTAGTTCCCATTTTGTGACTTGTCCAGGCTCTACAGACTTAGAACACTGCGATAAAATGCATTTGTGAAGGCAGCTGTTCTTGGTACACCAACTGGGTTCTTCAGAATAATACACTAATGGGCAGTGTGGTGAGCACTTGGCCTGTGAGCACACTGTGGTCGCTGGTGGATCAGTCTTCTCCAGAGAGAGCCAATCCTGGCTAAGCTCTTCTCCCCCCAGGCGATGACATCCCTGGTCCAAACTGTGTTGGCATGGTGACACCCGCAAACATCGGCAAATAGAAGTCAGTGGCTTCAATGGGCCCTTACTCCTGTCATCATCCGTCATCGTTTTAGATGAAAATAGTCTCTGCTCCTCCTGATGTGGAGCTGCTCTTTCACAAGCTTTCAAACATTTGCCACTAAATTCAACGTTGTTAGACCACTTGAGGTTCCATACAGTGACATTTAGATATACTGTTTCACATGTCATGTTGTGGAATATGGTAACTGCATGCTTCAAGAGAAAGTCCAACCAAAAAGAGAATTCACGTGTCTCCCACGGTACCAAATCTTGTATAAATGCTTCTCTCATACAGATCCCTTAGAAGATCACTTTCTTGACGGTTCCTGGTAGTTTAGCTTTTGAATTCATGCAAAAATCACATATCTACTATCACAGAATACTGTGGTTGGTCCGCCTTGCTTTGACCACAAACAAACCATAGCAGTCCAACTGGAACCAGACTGAGACCCTCCTTGTTGTTTAGTGCGCACAGAGTAGGTTTTACAGCTTTTATACCAGCCTAACAAACCAAATGACTACTGGCAAACACACCAGAGTATGTCTGAACCGTACCAAACACGTTAGGTGTGAAGGCTCCCTAATTCACTGTGATTGGACCTACTCCAGAATACAATGACATCATCTATTCATGTATTTTTCCAGTTCTGGGGAGCTCGTCATTGACTTCCTGCTTTCTGTTTGTTCTTTATGCCACTATTCATCCATTCTCTAGTGTAGTCATCTTTTGTGTGTATGTGTGTATGTATGTGTGTGTGTGTGTGTGTGTGTGTGTGTGTGTGTTCCGATAAGACCTACAATGCTCCTCAGCTTGCTCCCCCCGCTGCTGAAAGTGACAGCCAGCATGGACGCACACTCCTCAGCATAAAAGGGCATCCTGCCTCTCTCATCAACCGCTCCTGCAACACACACACACACACACACACACACACA
>VMKM01001523.1:0-133432 GCA_008360985.2 Macquaria ambigua | reverse complement strand
TTTAACTACATTCTATACAGTTAGCTAGTTTTAACTATACAGTTAGCTAGTTTTAGCTACTTTATATAGTTAGCTAGTTTTAACTATACAGTTAGCTAGTTTTAACTACATTCTATACAGTTAGCTAGTTTTAACTATACAGTTAGCTAGTTTTAGCTACTTTATATAGTTAGCTAGTTTTAACTATACAGTTAGCTAGTTTTAACTACATTCTATACAGTTAGCTAGTTTTAACTATACAGTTAGCTAGTTTTAGCTACTTTATATAGTTAGCTAGTTTTAACTATACAGTTAGCTAGTTTTAACTACATTCTATACAGTTAGCTAGTTTTAACTATACAGTTAGCTAGTTTTAGCTACTTTATATAGTTAGCTAGTTTTAACTATACAGTTAGCTAGTTTTAACTACATTCTATACAGTTAGCTAGTTTTAACTATACAGTTAGCTAGTTTTAGCTACTTTATATAGTTAGCTAGTTTTAACTATACAGTTAGCTAGTTTTAACTACATTCTATACAGTTAGCTAGTTTTAACTATACAGTTAGCTAGTTTTAGCTACTTTATATAGTTAGCTAGTTTTAACTATACAGTTAGCTAGTTTTAACTACATTCTATACAGTTAGCTAGTTTTAACTATACAGTTAGCTAGTTTTAGCTACTTTATATAGTTAGCTAGTTTTAACTATACAGTTAGCTAGTTTTAGCTACTTTATATAGTTAGCTAGTTTTAACTACTTTGCATAAAGTTGTTTGCTGGTTTGAACTACTTTATATACAGTTAGCTAGTTTGAACTGCTTCATATACAGTTAGCTTGTTTTAACTACTTTTTATACAGTTAGCTAGTTTGAACTGCTTTATATACAGTTAGCTAGTTTTAACTACTTTTTATACAGTTAGCTAGTTTGAACTGCTTTATATACAGTTAGCTAGTTTGAACTGCTTCATATACAGTTAGCTAGTTTGAACTACTTTTTATACAGTTAGCTAGTTTGAACTACTTTATATACCGTTAGCTAGTTTGAACTGCTTTATATACAGTTAGCTAGTTTGAACTGCTTCATATACAATTAGCTTGTTTTAACTACTTTTTATACAGTTAGCTAGTTTGAACTGCTTCATATACAATTAGCTTGTTTTAACTACTTTTTATACAGTTAGCTAGTTTGAACTGCTTTATATACAGTTAGCTAGTTTGAACTACTTTTTATACAGTTAGCTAGTTTGAACTACTTTTTATACAGTTAGCTAGTTTGAACTGCTTCATATACAGTTAGCTAGTTTGAACTACTTTTTATACAGTTAGCTAGTTTGAACTACTTTTTATACAGTTAGATAGTTTGAACTGCTTCATATACAGTTAGCTAGTTTTAACTGCTTTATATACAGTTAGCTAGTTTTAACTACTTTTTATACAGTTAGCTAGTTTTAACTACTTTTTTGTACAGTTAGATAGTTTGAACTGCTTCATATACAGTTAGCTAGTTTGAACTGCTTTATATACAGTTAGCTAGTTTTAACTACTTTTTATACAGTTAGATAGTTTGAACTGCTTTATATACAGTTAGCTAGTTTTAACTACTTTTTATACAGTTAGCTAGTTTTAACTACTTTTTATACAGTTAGATAGTTTGAACTGCTTCATATACAGTTAGCTAGTTTGAACTGCTTTATATACAGTTAGCTAGTTTTAACTACTTTTTATACAGTTAGATAGTTTGAACTGCTTTATATACAGTTAGCTAGTTTTAACTACTTTTTATACAGTTAGCTAGTTTTAACTACTTTTTATACAGTTAGATAGTTTGAACTGCTTCATATACAGTTAGCTAGTTTGAACTGCTTTATATACAGTTAGCTAGTTTTAACTACTTTTTATACAGTTAGATAGTTTGAACTGCTTTATATACAGTTAGCTAGTTTTAACTGCTTTATATACAGTTAGCTAGTTTTAACTACTTTCTATACAGTTAGCTAGTTTGAACTGCTTTATATACAGTTAGCTAGTTTTAG
Organism: Macquaria ambigua; assembly: GCA_008360985.2. Lineage (NCBI taxonomy): Eukaryota > Metazoa > Chordata > Actinopteri > Centrarchiformes > Percichthyidae > Macquaria > Macquaria ambigua. The sequence continues at coordinate 131,420 of VMKM01001523.1, read as the reverse complement.
CTACTTTATATACAGTTACTTTCCAACACTGTTAGTGTCTCTCCTTTGTGTTTTTTGAATCATTGTGTTTACCGGCTCTGTGATCAACACCCACTGATTCCCTTTTATTGATCCCTGAGCTGTTTGGACTGTTTCTTCTCACTCAGGTTAAACTCCCTCTGGTTAATACTTACTGGATTCCAGTAAATAACAAATGAAATCACTACACAGATGAAAGCACATGCACACAAACAGCTAACAGTCACTCATTATGTTCTGAGGCCGTCAGTCAAGATAAGAGAGAGAAGCAAGGTGCTCTCTGCATTGTCATTTTATTGGTTCACACACTGATTACATCTGATCACATTTTAATATTTATAAGACTTGGAATGCACACCAGAGGAATCATCAGCATTATTATTAGTATAAGTATAATAAATGTAAAAAATAAATCAGAAAAGCTTTGTTTTACATACAGTAGCGTTCTGTTACTGTTTTACTCAGTCGTCTCCTGATCGTTCACCTGAACTGAGGAAAATAAATCATGAGGCTCTTCTGAAGCAATTCAAACAGCTTTTGAGCTGTAGCTGAATAATGACACCCTGCCAGATACTAATTAATGGAATAAGCGTTGTTTGCCAACATGGACAACGTAATCTAGCAGTAATCCTATTAAAGTACTGATACCTTTAGTGTTTGGACTGGACAGGAAGGAGGATTGTTGGTTTTGGCTTCATGTACTATACGGGAGTTCAACTGGTACAAATGGTAAAAAATAAAAAAAAACACCACAGAGAACCTGCAGAGCGTCTGTCTGATAATAATACACTCACTCATGTTTGAACTAAAACACAGGCTCCATTGTGAATAACAGTTGTCATTTAAATTTGCAGTATTTTACGAGTGCTTTGGCTCAGTTTCAATGTGCAAAAGAGCTAAACTGACTCGCTAAATTCTTACCTTTAAACACAAAATGCTGTCCATGCTTACAAAGTGCAATACACTATTAGTTGCAGTTTCAAAAGTATTGTAAGTTTAAAGAATCTAACATCTTTTAAAACATCTCAAAACATATCTTTTAAAAAAAGCTTTAGTAATGTTAGCCCAAAGTTCTAATATGTTTTATTTGTTCATTTAACTGTTTTTATCTCATTTTATTGTTGGACTTTGTGGCAGTTTGTTTTAAAAAGGCGCTATATAAATAAAGTTTATTATGTTACAGTATTATGATTAAGCATACTGATCACTGAATCATTTCTCCTTATTTTAACATCATTACGAGGTGAGGAGCAATGCAACATGAATGCTAATTACTCCACCGACACGGCCTTACATTTAAAAAAAGGAAAAAAGAAATGCAACTTCTTTTGTTTCGTTTTCCAATGTTTCAGCATCACTGTAGCTTACTCTGCTTTACATGATCAAACTTACTATTATCAATTATCACAATTTTCATGTTACCTTGTGTAAATGTAGGCAGACTCTAGACTGTATTAGTAATTGTTTCAGCTCTAATATTTCATTTTGCGCTTTGTGAGATTTTGAGTTCAAAATGAGGAGTTTTAGTATTTTAACTCATCATTCTCTGTTGGGAAAACTGAGCCAAAACAATCGTAAAACACTGCAAATACTGTTTGAAACTAAATCAGTCGAAGGCCTGGGACGACTGTCTCTATGAGTTTGTCATTATCTGTCTCACAGCCTCGCTCTTCTCACACCCCCCTCTCTGCAGAACTCAGCCTCTGATCAGGTTTGTATTTTGAACCCTGTGGTTGACTCAGACATACAGTAATTATCTGTTGTTAGATGTTGGCGCCCTCTTGAGGAGAGGTTGGTGCATTGTCCCGGACCTCTGTGTCCGGCTTAACATTTACAGACAATATAGCTGAACCATTAACTGAATAAATAAATTGTTTTTTAAAAATCCAAATACTTAAAAGCTCTTTTGAGATTTTCTTTTGGTGTCTGATCAAATTGTTCTGACTCATGAGTTCAGTATTTCTAAAATCCCGACTGCACGTCCCTCATAATAATACAGTGTTTAGCTTTTTAAAATACATAAACACAGTCTTTTCTTTAGAAGTGCAAAGTAAAAAGCTGCATTTTAAAAAGCCGAGAAGAATCTAAATTAAATCTGAGTTGTGACGTTTTCTTCAGCCTGGTCTTCTCTAAAAAAACCCAAAAGATTAATTAGGTTCTTGGGTTTTAAAGAGCCGTTTTAAAACTTAAAATCTGGATGCAGCAATTTCTTTAAAAGGCATATTCTGTCCTGACCCTCACCAGTTCCCTCATATACTACACTATCATATGAACACAAAAATAGTTTATGCACTTACAAAGCCCAGAAAATAGAGGCAATAGATTATAGCTCACCAACAGTTCAGTCCAAAAAGAGAAAAATCAACAAAATGCACGATAACACCCAACTCACCAATGTTATTAACTTGGAATATCATGCAATTAAATACCATCTACAGCTTGTAGTTAAGCCACCACGATGAAACTGGAAATTTACATAAACAGCGTGATACTATAATTCCAACCATTTTCAGTAGTTAACTTGCAATGTTCAGTACATAGAGAATCAGTTAAGAACGACAGTAACATGTAACATGCTGCATTGGTTTTCACTGTCTCACAGAGCGGCTCGGGGGGGGTCCGATGAACGCACGGAGGCGTCGGTTCGGGGTCAACTACACTCCAGAGGAAGAGGAAAAAAACAAACAAACAATAAAAAATAAAAAGCTCCACTGAATAACAAAAAAAAAAAGGGATAATTACATAAATACGCCCACTGGTCTCTCTCTGTGAGACACGTGGTACAGTTTGTTCATTTCACACAGGCAGCCTTAGTCGTGCAGACAAACAGCCACTGGTAACACAGGTAGGAGTCATGCTCGTCATAGAAAAGAAGAAGAAGAAGAAGAAAATGTTTAGAATGACTAATAAATATACTGTACAGCTGAAAGAGCACAACAACAGACTGCAGCCATAATAATACTAGAAGTAAGTAACAATAACTTTATGTTTGAGGAGAAGTAAAAGGGTAAATCTTCCACAGGAGAGCGCCACGCTGGAGGCTTGGCGGCACAGAATAAAGGGGCGGAGGACAGGTGTTGTCCAGGTATGTTGGGCTGGTGCAGCGTCGCAGACTGCAGCCACATACAGGCCGACTGAACACAGGACGCAGGCTCAAGAGTTTCCTTTTATTTATTTTTTTTGGCTGATATGCCCTCTGCTGTAGCGTAGGTTTTGGCGATGGGAGCGTCGGTGTCACTGTCTGTGGTTGAGGTTGTAGAGAGACAGAGAGAGAAGAGCCAGGTGGGTGTGCAGAGTGCAGGAGGACGACCATGATCCCAAAATCAGACTCTTCAGACTCCTTTAAGCCGCCATCCATCCACCTGCACCTCTCTCTCAGTGCTGATAGGCTCTCTTAGATGATCCACTTATTCCTTCTCCGCTCCTCTCTGCCTCCTCATCAGCGTCATATACCTGCAAAGAACGGAGACGCATAGTTAAGTTTATCTGCAAACACTGAGTTTAAACCTGCAGTAACTTGGGGGCACCGGAAACAAGCTGTAAACACAACACTGACATATTATCTATCACCTTATAAAGTTGATATGACTAACTTGTTAGCTAACAGTTGGCTATTTACACATCCAGTAGATATGGAGCAACATCAGCATTCATGTGTGTCCAGTATTCACTCTCCTTTAAGATCTGTTTTGCTCTAAACCAACTCCTGAGAATAATATCGGACCCTTTAGCTGCTAAATGCTCAAACTTTGTCTGTCTGCCGTTTGTTTGGGCAGGTAGCTGATGCGAGCGGTGAGACCGAACCAAAACAGTAAAGTTGCCAGAAAACCAAAACAATGAGCTGAAAGACGTTAAAATACTCCATAGTGCAGAGGGGAACTGCTGTGATACTGTATGACAATATAAAGATATTGATTATAGCCACTTTAAGTATAGAAACCTGATATTTAAGTGTTCTTGAAAGACGCCCTGCTCTCTTAGCTTTTTGATTCCCTTTTGTCCACCAACTGGAGCAACTTCTTTGACTTGTTTAGAGCTGCAAATAACAATCATCTTCATTATTATCAATACGTTATTCTTTTTTTTTCAAATAACGGGTTAAGTGTTCCGTCTATGAAAGCTCAGAAAATAGTGAAAAATGCCCAAAATAACCATTTCCCAAAGCCCAGGGTGACGTCATCAAATTGCTTGTTTTGTCAGACCAACAATCCAAAACCCAAATATATTCAATTCACAATAATACAATTAATCCAATACAATTAAATAGCTTACTTATATCTCAGTTTACCACTAATGAGGAGCACTGTTCCTTGATTTTAAAAAACAGTTGATACCTCTCTCATGTCTGCACAGTAAATATGAAGCTACAGCTACTGGTAGGTCCTGCCAGCACCTCTAATGCTCAGGAAGTCACTGCACCCCGCCAAGAAATAGTCCAACACATAACCTCCATAAAATCACAACTTGATGTTTTTACACTTCTGTTGTTGTACGGATTAAATAAATGAGATGTAACATGTTAATCAGTGAGCTTTAGAGGTGCTGGTTGGTGGATTTTGTTACCTTTGGATAGAACCAGGCTAGCAGTTTCCCCCTGTTTCCAGTGTTTATGCTAAGCTAAGCTAACCTAATTGGCTAGCTTCATATTTAGCGTACAGACATGAAAGTAGTATCAATCTTCTCTTCTAAGTTTCTGCAGGAAAGCAAATTTCCTTCTACTCATTAAAAGAGAACCATGTCTTAATTATTTGAGCTTATACATTGTTGACCAGTTTTTACTTATTTTATTTCATCTTATATTAACGTCATGTGTTACTGTGTGTGTGGATGTTGTGTTTGTACCTCATCACTGCAGCGGGGCAGCAGGAGCTCCTGAGCAGTGGAAGTGGACGTTTTGCCACCGGCTCTCCCTGCGGTGCCATACTCTGGTCTCTTCTGATTGGCTGGAGCGGGGACGGCCCTGCCCGTCGACAAACTGCGTCAGGCGGATGTAGGCGATGCAGGCGGCGTCGTCCCCAATCATGTGCACGTGAGGGTTGAGGATGGTGGTGTGGATGGGTTTGCTGTTCTTGGAGAGGACTGACGAGAGAGAGGAATCCAACTTTAGAACGTTTTAAATTCACCATCAACTCAGTCAGTCCATGAAAACAGAAATAATAGTTTTAATTGTCGTCTTACGATTGTCAAAGTAAAATCTATGGAAGTCCATTCCCTCCACTAGATTACCCAGCCCCTCCGGCTCAAACGAGGTCAGACCAGGATCGCAGATCTTCCTGTAAAAACATGCAGAATAAGGTCAGAATACTAAACACTATATACTAAATATCATGTTTTTGAAACTGTAAATCTGCTTATATTCCTCCTGTATAGTGAAAAATAATAATGCATACCATTATTACAGCAATTCTGTACCAATATTATACCGCTGAAAAACGGAAAAGAAAATTTACTTTGGCCCCGCCCCAGTTTGATGACATCACAGTACCACTTTGAGGTATTGTGACATCTCTGGAAGCCCATTTGAATTAGTATCCCATAATTGTGACTTAGTAACTCAAAGTTTTGACTTGGTATCTCAGAAGTTTCACATAGTATCTCATCATTTTGATTTAGTATCTCATAAATTTGACTTAGTCTCCAATAATTGTGATTTAGTAACTAATAAGTTTGATGTACTATCTCATAATTTATAATCTCATAACTCTTGACTTACTATCTTATAAGTTCGACTTAGTAACTGAAAACTTTGACTTAATATCTCATAATTCTGACTTGGGATCTTATGATCTTGACTTAGTGAGACAAATCTTCAACTATCTTATAATTTTGACGCAGAAAACAAATGTTTTGCTCAGAATCTCATGTTTTTGACTTAATAACTCAAACTTTTGGTATCTCATAAGTTCAACTTAGTAACTAATATGATTGACGTACTATCTCATAATTGTGCCTCAGGAACTCAACAGTTTGACTTTGTATCTAATAACGTTGACTCAGTAACTCAAATTTGACTTAGTACCTGAAAAATATGACTTAATATCTCATCATGTTGACTTAGTCACTGAAAAGTTTTGCTCAGAATTTCCTGTTTTTGACTTAGTACTCATCATTTTGACTCAGTAACTCAAACCTTTGACTTGGTATCTTATAAGTTTCATGTAGTATCTCATAAGTTCGACTTAGTAATTATAATTGAATAGTGATTGTTGTGTGTGTGTCTGTGTGTAACATGACAATCTCTTGACAGGACGTAAAGGCTGAGTGAGGAGGTGAACATCATCCGTACGATCACGTGCTAGATAAACATGAGTACTGCGTTCATTGTTGCCCTATTGGTCAAACTATAGGATTTGGGGCTATGATAAGATAAAGCACACAAAGCAGGACTTGTTGCCTCATTAGTTAAGAACAATGGATGGGGTTGTGACAGGAAGGGGTGAATCTTGTGACTTGTTTGTGATGTGTTTGTTGCCCAGTATATACTGTATATATGTGTTGTAGCAGATGTTAGTCAGTCTCTCCCGTACAGGCTACAGATGGGGTGACTCTTGCTTGCAAGCAATAAATAATTCTAAGGAGCTCGAGGTAAAGACAGATATTCTGTTTGGGTATTTCATTGCCATCATCTCACCTACACTAGACACACTATCACGTCAGTTTGGCTTACTGTGAGTATTTTCATTTTTATCATGCGTGACTTTTCATCTATTGTCCTTTTTAATGGCGGAAATGAGCTGCGGACACACTTTACCCTCCCTCCCTCAATCTGCAAAGCCTTATTCTTAATTGTGTGTGGTAGGTAGAGAGAGAGAGCGGATAAAACAATGACTGTAATTACACTTTAATCTTTTAAAGCACATTTGTATGTCAATCAGATTAATGGTTGTCCACGGCTGATGGAGAGCTTTAGTGTTCTTTTTACAGGATAAAATCAGACTTTTCCCACAAGCTGCTGACGAGATTTTTATGGAACAAGAAAGAACGAGAGGTGGACTCACGCGTAGGCCTCAAAGTCTCCATTGTTGACAGCTTCGATGAGCTGCTCTGTGATCTTTATGATCTCCTGTTTGCGAGCTGCAGAGAAGAAACAAGCGCACCGTGAGGACTCTGTGATTCATGAAGCCACAGTGACCTGACAACTCATTCATAAACATTAACAAACAAACGCAGCTCAGTCCCGACTCACCTGAGAGCTTGTTACTCATTGTAAATCGTATCGGTCACCTCTCTTTCATCTCTGAGTGAAAGCTCCTCCATGCTACTGCACACATAAAAGCTACTTCCATGCAAAAAGTTGTGTGGCTTCCCTCTCCATGGGCGCTCAAATGATCCTCGCCTACATATCACAAAAATAAATAAAAAGTCCCTTCCTGCTCCGTCTAGCCGCCGTGTCGTTCTCTACCTCCATTCATCATCCATCATATCTCCTGTTTGCATGTGAGGCTGCTTGAGCTGATCACGCTATTCTTGTCCCGGCCCTTTAGATGAGATTTACTGTGTCCTCCTCCCCTCGCTTCCTCGACACTGAGAGGAAGGCTTAGCTCGCTCTGACTGACTCCCTCCCTCTCTCTCTCTCTCTCTCTCTTTGTCTCTCTGTCTCTCTGCCAGAGGTGGAGGAAGTATTCAGATCCTTTACTTAAGTAAAAGTACTAACACCACACTGTAAAAATACTCTGTTACAAGTAAAAGTCTGTAAGTATAATCAGGAAAATGTAGTTAAAGTATTGAAAGTAGAAAAATGTTATACTATGCAACTAATGATTCTTTTCATTCTGGATTCATTTCATCATTCTTTTCTCCATTAAGCCATTGATTGATTGATTGATTGGTTTGTAAAACTTTTGGCGTCACAATGAGCCCAAAGTGACTCCTTCACAATGCTTTGTTTCGTCCGACCAACAGTCCAAACCTCAACATTATTAGCAATAAATTAAAAACGTTGGGGACCAGAGACCCAGAGCAACAAGGACTCTGTTTCAAACAAACTAAATTTAACAAAATCCAACTGTCTTTTATCTGAGAGACAGATATCTGAAAACCAAAAGCATCTGCAGGAAAGACGATACTGCTACACACAACTGGAAGTTAGTGAGAAAATGTGTTTTTGTAATTTGGGTGAACTGTTAAAATAAAAGTACAGAAATAATATCAGCAAATGTACTTTTGCTGTAAAACTGTAATTTTACTGATAAGTTGACGTGAAAGTAGCATTTGGTAACACTTTCTACAAATAGGCAGGGTGGGTACTCAGATCTTCTACTTAAGTAAAAGTAGTAATACCACAGTGTAGAAATACTCTGTTACAAGTAAAAGTCCTGCATTCAAAATTTTACTAGAGTAAAAGTACAAAAGTATCAGCATCACAATATACTTCAAGTATCAAAGGTAATTATGTTTGTAATAACTTAATAACTTTAGTGCAGTAAAAAGAATATTTGCCTCCGAAATGTAGCTGAGTAGAAGTACAAAGTAGCAGAAAATGGAAATACTCAAGTAAAGTACAAGTACCTCAAAATGTATATTTAAAATCTATAAAATGTATTTATAAATTAGCTGTAAGTCATTAATACCAGTTTGCTGGTGTACATCCACCTTCAACATGACTTCCTTTGTCTTTTTAACAGTAGTGGAAAGTAATTAAGTACATTTTCTCAAGTTCTGTACTTAAGTACAATTTTGAGGTACTTGTACTTTCCATTTTCTGCTACTTTATACTTCTACTCCTCTACATCTCAGAGAAAAATACTGTACTTTTTACTGCACTTTTACTGCATTTATCTGACAGCTTTAGTTACTTTGCAGATTAACAATACAAATTATGATCAACAAATACATTTATTATTATTATTACAGTTTAAGATGAGACTTTACTAATAATACTAATACTTTTGTACTTAAGTAACATTTTGAGTGCCGGACTTTTACTTGTAACAGAGTATTTCTACTCAGTGGTACTGCTACTTCTGAATACTTTGTCCACCGCTGCTTTTTTAACAAGCTCTTTAATTAATTAGGAATCTCCCTCCAGTGGATAGTTTTCGCACTTACTGCACCTTCTGGAAAAGAGCTGCAGGCCATCCAGACCAAAATACACTCATTAAAAACTAAATGGCTTCAATAAAGTACGCTTTATTAGAAAGTGGTTCCCAGGTAACTGAGCCGTAATAGTAATAATAATGTTGAGTTATGTATAAAAATCAATGTCCTGATTAAGCGTGTGTGTGTGTGTGTGTGTGTGTGTGACCTACCTTTCACATCTTCATCCTCGATGGTGGTGTTGCTGCTGTCAGATGATTCCTGCAAAGTGCACAGACAAAAATGTTAATTACCCCAAAAAATGAAAACATGCACACACCCACAAGCACTAATACACACACACACACACATACACAAATGCATGCACACACACACACACACACACATACACAAATGCATGCACACACACACACAAAACACTCAAGTTTCTGCCATCGAATCTACAACATGACTCAATCTTAACGCCACGATTTTGCCAAAAGAAACAGAACAAACACCGCTGCAGGTCTGACTCAGCAGAGCCGTTTCTGTGCTGACGGACACGACGTTTAGCCACTGTTACACGCAGCCTGAACGGTGGGATGAGGGTTAATCTGCTGACATACACAGACTGCTCAGCCAGCAGCAGCAAGAGACACCGCTGAGCTCCATTAATCTGAACACAGAGGGGCAGTATAAGACAACAGGATCCACAGCTCCAGCATCTCACACTCTCATGCATGAATATACAAATAGATGCACACCAGAGATATAAGATATTCAACCAAATACACAAATCCTGCAAAAAAACAAAACAAAACAGTTTTCCACCCACACAGATGGAGAAACGGAGTGAAGACGAGGATGAGAAATGAAACAAAGGACAAGAAATAAAGAGATGGAGGGAGGGAGAGGAGGAGGAGGAGGATGTACCTTCGTCCCATCTACTGGATTATGGATAACAGTAGTCTGAGGCTCCTGGAGGAAGAATGGAGAGAAAAGAGAAAATGGGAGGAGAGATGAATGGAGGTAAAGAGAAGCAACAGAGAGGGAACGTTTTATGATGACAAAATGAGACGTGAGAGGAAGATCAATAGAGAGCAGGGTGAGAGTAACACATGGGAGGAGGGAGAAATGAAATATATTAACTTTGAAGAGAGAAAAAGTCCTGAATGGTTTAGAAAGAGTCAATGATGGAGGATGATTGATCTGTACCAATGCAACTCTCTCTCTCCCGTATCAATCACTTTTTGTCCGATTTCAAATAAGAATCACATATATAATACTACATATAATGATACTACTTTTCTTCAATATATGGCAGATTACTACATGTATATGACATGTACTGCGTGCCACACAGATACAGTAAGTACTGTACTGATTTTTTTCTTATTGTCAATAAACTCCATAAAAAGCCCAAAACCAGCAGTGAATGTTTCTACTAACAAGTGTTGTGTGTGTATCTTCTTCCTCTGTGCCGTAGACCAAATGTGGATTCATCCGCCGCTGAAAATAGTCCCATCAAATGCACTATTTCCTCCTGTTTGTTTGATAGAAACTACAGTGAGCAGCTGTTTTAGTATACTCAACAAACTATTTTTAAAGATTTACGTCTTCATTAGGAACCAATGGGCTCGGAGCTGAGAGCCACAGACAGGAAGTCAGACAGGAAGTCAGACAGGAAGTCAGACATTATTGGGTCTTTTTATGGGATTTGTTGACAAAAAGAAAAAATATAGAAGACAAATAACACAAGGCTTATCCTTTAACTAAATCATACAGAATAGTTTCACTGTTATGTAAATATGAAAGCTGTGAAATCTGTTAGAAAGTGGCCGTAATCATAAAAAATAAGATACACTTTCATCATCATTTTATGTTCATATAAAGCCTACAAATTGCATATTGTGAAACGTGTTTTTTAAATAAATTCTCTCTCTCTTTGCTGTTGTTGTACATTTCAACTTCTTAGAGGAATCGTTTTTGGGGAAAAATGCTTCTTTGCTGTCTTGCAGAGTGTTTTAGTTTAGTTTGGTCATTTTCAACTTGCACAACTCAAATACACGTGTAAAATTCAAATGTAAAATTAATAAACAGTGAAAAATTAAATCAAAGCAACTTTATACTGACCGAAAAGGTGTAGCTTAACTTATTACACCCTTTTTACATTTATTAGTTTATACAGATCCCTTTAGATGTATACACTGAGAATATATATGTATTTGTACGTATGTATATGTATATATATATATATATATATATATTGCCTCTATACTTAAGTACAAACATGAGAGTGGTATGGATCTTTGCATTTAATAAGAGCATTTTTCTTTTTCCTTGAAAAGCTGCAAACCTTGAATTAATACACAAAGTCACAGCAGCAAATCACTCTGATCTATTGTCCAAACCTTCACACACCTGCCTCCCTCTCTCTGTCATGCACACACCTACACACTCAGCTGTTTGAAAGTGTAACGGACAGACGGACGGACGGACGGACAGACACAGAGCTGCATACCAGTGCAGCAGAGGGCGTGTTGCCTTTGGGACTGGTGACTATGCTGTTTCTCGTGCTGTTTGTCTGGGGCTGTGCAGGAAACACAAAGTGCTGTATTAGTGCTCAGCAACAATGGTGAGAGGTGCCATCTGCTGGTTGTAAAGTGGGTGGTTACTGTGTAAAAAACAAAAAAAAAACAGTGTAATACAGGTAAAAATAGCAGATAGAAGCAGAGTGCTCCAGAGACAATAATAGTGAAGAACAGAGTGCAGTCATCCAACTCCCAGTGTTTGAGAGAGCAGTCAGTCAACAAGCAGACACATACAGATCCAGAAAAGGTTTCCCCTCATTTATCACTACAGTATTAATTAGATAAAAAGGTTTTACACAATTCATCACGTCCATTCATTTCTATCCACAGTAAAAATCCAAATCAATCCCAGTCAGAGCTCAGATATTCCAGTCTGGGCTTTTTTCATTTTGGCTTTCTCTGGCTGTGGACGCTGTTTGGCAGATGGCAAATTAAACCAATGGCAGCTGTGCACCTCTGCAACATCTGTCAGATATAAAGAAACAAGCATCACATCCATTTAGTCTGAACTACAGTATACATGAGCTCCTCCAACAGACATTAGTATCTCTTAATGTGCCCCCCCCACCCCCGAGTAAACAACATTCAACTCATTTCAGGAGAGGAAGAGGAGGTCAAACAGACAGAGGCAGCGCTTATGAAAGGACTGCGAGGCTTAACACACACACACACACACACACATAAGACACTATAAACAGCCAACAACATGCTAAATATACAGACACACTGTTTTATAACTCACACAGACGGAACAAGCAACTCCTCTTCTTCTATAGCATGCACAAACACACAAACGCAGACACGACGCTGCGACTAACTGCATTTTCTGCTCATTATTTTCCGCAGCAGGGTTTCCTGTGATTGTTAACTGTGTTGGACTGAAGAAAAAAACAGAGACAGGAACTAAAATCTGTCCATTATAGGGTGAAGATGAAAAAGAGAAGGTGAGATAAATGGCTTTAGAAATTACTTAAGGACATTTGCCCGTATGCAGATTCTCATTTAACCACTCATTTCCAGTAGGGGGAGAGTCGCCTTAAATGTAACGCGTTACAGTTGTAACACGCTCATTTTCTCTTGCTACGTAAACGCCATCGAGGCCTCATCACGTCGGCATGAGGCCGGTGCAGCACTAAACATCCCTGAGAAATATCTACAGGGTTCATTTACTCTGCAGGGAATGACGGCCGGAAAACCGGTTTAGCTCAAATTAGTAAAAATTAAGACCCAGATTTTTCAAATATAAAGTTGTGTTTGTTATGTTGTGGAGCTAAAATCCACACGCTTATCTGCATGTGTCTGTTCTTCGTCAGTTAGCATAGTTTACACAGTTAGCGCAGCTTTGTTTGCTTGTTTGTTTGCTTTTCAAAATGCCACCAAATAAGGAGGAGGAGAGGGTTAGAATTATATTCTAAATCAGACTAGGGTTGTATAATATTTTTCAACTTCCATCAATCAAATTCGCTACAGCTTGTAGGTGTAATCAGTGTACTTGCTAACAAGGAAGGACACGAATGCGACAGCTGGTACATTGGTAATATCATTATGTTTTGTACATTATCTGATCACATCCTTCATATGAAATCAATGTAAAAACAGTTGTTTGGCTGAAATATTGTTGATTTGCCATGAAAACTATTTGTTTAATGCTGTTTTTTTAGCCGTAGCCCTCGCTGTTACAACCGTAGACTTACGTGCTTCAATTGTAACATTGGTTTGCTTGGCGTTCATTTATATGTCCCACACTAAAGCTGTAAGTCTTTCACCGCAGCTCCAATAGGAAAATCTTTAGAGAGATTCCTGAGTGAAGCAGGAAGCTTGTGGCACCACGCTGGGATTAGGGTCACCCATTAGTGTCACTGAGAATCAAAGGGCAAAAATCTGCAGTTTTTAAAGCATCGGATCTCCCCTTTGAAGGTATTGGCTGTGGTGTTGATCCTGCTGGCCAGCCAGCCAGAGGGATAAACAACCATTCAGCTGCAAAGTCAAATTCAAAATCCATCATCTGTGCAGTCTTCTTCTGTGGTGTCCTTCATTTTCTGACTCGCCGCTGCTGAGAGTCGTGTGAACGGACTCAGGAGACCTTCACGTGAACTCTGCAAACCACTGATAACTTAACTGTTACACTGTGGTGGCCTTCATGTGTTGAGACTGCAGCAGTATATTAATAACAACCGCAGTTTTCTACTGTTGGCCAATCAAAGCAGCACTCATTCACTTCACCCTGCTGCCTGCCAGTCTGGGGATTTGGACCAGTAACCCTCACAGCCGAGGGTCCATTTCTCCTTTCTAAATCAAACATGTTGTACACAGCTGTGGTTTCTTTATATATTTGTGGCAAATCTTTGTGTTGCATTTGCCGTTTACCAGCGTGTGCCATAGTTTACAAATATGAAGATTTATATTCTACTACTCCTACTAAGTGAATTCTCTTCGTGTTACAGGAGCACAGAAGACTAAAACACATTCTCTGCAGTTTTAAGAGAAACGACCGCCGTGGAAATAAATAATGATGTTTAATTTTGCAGGAAACTGAGGCAAGTGGTTTGCTCGGCTTGCAAGTCAATTACACACTCCATTTGGGAAGCACTGCAGCCCCCGTAACTCTGCCATTATCCATTATCTGAGTCACTGTGTGATTCAACAAACATCATGTTAATTTTACATACTGAGGGCTTCTCCTCTTGCTCTTCACACCGGTGTTAAAAACATGGTGTTTGGTCAGTTTGGTAATTTAATGTGAAGCTAAAAGACTGAACATATCTGACCGTAAATATGTTGTGCTGGTTAGGGAGTCGTTTAACTATGTGTAATTAAAGCAGCATCACTTGGGGGCAGCAGAACAACACTGACATATTAAACCTAACTAACTAACTAACTAATCCTGACATATATAATTTCCTAAATACTAACGTGTTAGCAAACAATTGCATATTCACACTAAGAAACATTAGCCTTGTGATGGAGGCTAATCGACTCTTAAAGTAAATATCCGTCTCTTTAGCTGCTAAATGTTCCTCGTTCTTTACCAGCTAGTCGCTACCTTTGTCTGTCTGCTGTTTGGTGTTGGGCTGGCAGCGTACAGTGGGTTTATCAGAGCTTACTAGCTGAAAACAGCTGCCTGCTGCTGATGGAAATGACACTGACGAGAGCGGAGACACTGAACCAAAACATTTCGTCATTTTGCAAAACCAAAACAAGGAGTTGAAAGACGCTGACAAGCTGCTGTAGAGTCAATGCTTAATCCTCTGTTGGTTCATCATCACTATGAGCAACACCTTTAGCACTGCACATAATAATCTGATCCATTGTTAATTTAAAAATATTGACAGTACAGCTTTAAAGCTAGCTAAATGCAGTTCGGCTATGCTAGCAATGTAACTAAACTACAACAGAAGTGGATTAGCCACCATGAAGATGTTCCATAACATTATATTTATATTCAGTATAGTGTTCTTTCTCACCCTGTGTCTTTAAAGAACCTAGTTTGGGATGTTGTATTTGGGACCGAAGCCCCACTGGCAGCCGCTAGAGGCTGCAATGTTTCTTGCAGCTCACATAACAAAACTGTCTGAACCCAAGGCCCTACGAGCAGCTTTCTGTGGAAAGAGTTCAGCTGCCATATCTGAATACCTCATCCATTATGTAACCCTATACTTCAACGGCCTTAACTAGAAATGGGGCTAAAATGATGGTGCTAGAGGAAATGTCAACAGGTCACCAAAAACTTCATCCTATGGAGTCCAAATTTCACGGTAATCTGATGAGCAGTTGTCCGGGTTCCAGGGGGTGCTTCAGTATAAATGGACTGGAAAAGGCAAACTGGGAGACACAGATTAGCTGCACAGCACCCAGTAAGCACTGATTTGGTGAGCTGCAGGTCAAAACAGATCCAGGTGCCTAGGTCTCGGTTACATATTAATCCTTGTTTTAACATCACTTAAATGACTATATTTGACCATGTAGTTACTTCACGTTGAAATATAGTCATTTAATTTCTGCTTTAAAAACAGTTATATACAATGTAGATGTTTAAAACACTTTCACTTTTGATCAAATTTAGCCACATTTTAACCTGCAACTCACCTAATCAGTGCTTACTGTGTAGTTCAGCGTGCACAGTTTTGTTCCTCAGTATCAGGATATAAGAGAGCAGTTACCTAAGATAACATCGTAAGGTGTGAATTTGGGTGTAAAACGGTGTATTTCTTGTCACGACTTCCATAATAGAGCCATCAGTCCTGAGTTATAACTGTCACTCCCCTGTAAGGGTGATAAAAGTATTCTACCACAACCATTATATAACAACTGAGTCTAACTCTTGTTGACTGCCCTTAGCTATTCACCTGCTTAGAGAGAAAAAAGAGCACATTCAAAGGAAAAAGCTGGAAACTGAGACGAAGAGAGAGAGAAAAAGGAGAGAGGGAGCCTGTGTCAATGCAGGAACACTGAAATAGCTCCAGGGTTGTGTGCATTGGAGTGACGTCAGGGTGCAGCAAAGGAGAAGCTGTGATTATGTAATGATGGATTAATCATCTGGTGGGAAATAATCTGAGATTAGCATCAAGCCACCCGAGGAGAGAGAGGGGAGGGGTGGTGTGCAGAGGAAGAGAGGAAGAGGAGAGGCTGAAGAGAGGAAGAGGAGAGGCTGAAGGAGCAAAAGGAGATGCAGGTTAATGAAAGAGAAACACGTCCAGAGAGATTTACACACCTTCAACTCCAAAAGGTACAATGTTCTCAAAAAAGTAAAGTCTGTTTTATATTGTGCGCACAAGTTATTATCCTAAATAATAAAGATCCACATGTTGTGCACATAAAGTCATTATCTTATGCAAGTTATATATTTGAGCAAAGTTATCATATTTGTGTGATCAAGATAAATATCTTGTGCGAAAAAATGTATAATTTTGTGTCAATAAGATCCATATCTTGCGTGCACAAAATATTATCTTAAACAAGATAGATATCTTGTTCACAAAAAGTTATAATCTTGTGCGAATGACATCCATATATTTTGCACACAAGTTATCTTATTTAAACAAGATCCACATCTTCTGCTCATAACGTATTATCTTGCGTTAAATAAGATAGATATCTTGTGCAAAAAAAGATATAATTTTGTGCATATCTTGTGCACAAAACATATTATCTTGCGTGAACAAGATTCATATCTTGCACACACAGGTTATTTAAACGTGCACAAATTTGGGACAGCTAGCTAGCACTTCTCCTGCTTCCCGAAAATAGCTTGAGATCCACATCTTGTACACAAAAGTTATTATCTTGTTCACTTTTGCAAACAAGTTACGTTGTGCACACAACATAATATCTTGTTCCTACAAGATAAAACAAACATCATCCTTTCGGGACTTTGGGAGCTCTGCAAACACGTCTGTACAAAACATTCTGCATCTGAGACAAACTGAACCAGTTAGCTTTGCAGCGCTCATTGAACTGCTCGTCCAGAGTTTACACACTGACTCATGCAGGCACACATGCACGACGACACAGACACAACACACACACACGAACATACGTTTGCCACAGTGCAGAGTGCATTACATCCAGACACTTAGAGAACCAGACAGAGTGCAACAAACTACAAACACCTGAAGAGGAGAAACAGAGGAGCAGCGCTAACGTCGGCCTCGCCCGAGTCATGATTCACTTCAGGAAATGAAACGGTGCAGAGACCAGTACTTTAATCAACGCTGCTTTGGCACAGGGAAATATTTTGGGTGAAAAATGTCTGCAGTTGAGTGATGCAAAGTGCCAGCTGTGCCAGACTGAGGTGCCCCCCCACCCCCTCAAACCAGTCAGTCAGAGAGAAGTTTCCATCAGGGAGTGAGAGGGTTCATCCTTCAAAATAAAAGTGTTCCCTTTTGGTAAAGAGTTAAAAAGTGTACCTGCTGTCCTTAAGTCTGATGTTGTATTGTCTGCCTGTCATCTTTACATACTTTAATAATTACTGTAACTTTGTGACGTTGTTTCTTCTTGCAAAACTGTTTTATTTTGTTTTTTGGTCTCACTTGTCTTTATTTGATGATGGTTAAATAAGTGTTGGTACACAGAGTGTAAACAATATATATTTTAGATTATATTACATTATTTAATAATTGGATATTAGTGTATTTTAACTTGTGTTTTCTTCAGTATTGTCTGACCGTGTTGTTCCATGAAATCATTGTGTTTTTTATTATTAGCATTGTGTTGTTTTAAAACTACAACATATCTTTTTGAACATTGGCTGAAAAGTTGCTCTTATTCTTCGTGGTTTTGTAATATTTAATTATATATTTATTTTGCAACAGACTATTTCTACAAAGATGGATGTTTAACTGCGGCGCTCAGCTCAGCTGAACTACATTAGATATCAATTTAACTTTATTTCAGACACACAGGTCCACATCAGTATAAAAATAATAACATACAATACGAGGACAACAACATAGAGATACTAGAGAAGTCCACAGTGATTAAAACACATACAGACATTTGTTCCAATGTTTCCATGTACCCTGTGTCACTTTGTGTAACCTCAGTTAAAGCCAATATCAATTAATCAACACATAAATAGAATTCTGATACTCTATAGTTCTCTGGCTCTTCAGCATGTCATCAGGATGGCTATATTACCTCTTTATGGGATCCACACACTACTCAATAACATCACATTACTTGACAATCATAAGGCGAGTTAATGAAACCGAGGCCAAAAGTACAGACAAAAGTATCGCTGCATCTCTGAGCTCCAACGTGGAAGAAGAACAGGAAATGACAAACACACACATGATGCTTGCGCTGTGCCTTTAAGGCCAAAAACAATCTCTTGGAAACATTAAAGTGAACGCTACAGCGCTCGACAAAGTCAAATCACCTCAAAAACGTATTGCATCTGCCTTTGACTGAAATATTTATGGAACAATAAAAGTAGTTCTGAGCGGCGGAAGGGCAGCCAAGGATTCAAAGAGAGGACGAGGCGAGCGAACACAAGGGAAGAGAAGCGAGCTTACCTTGACATCTGCCTTCTTGTTGAGGAGACTCTTGGCTGCTGCAGAGAGGCAGAACGACACACCCTCAGATGGAAGAGTACACATCATACACCTTCAGATGAAATCACAGCTGCAGATGCACGGTGATGCATGCATGCACGGGCTGAGAATTCACCTGCTCACCAAAGCGCTCACAATCTTTAACAAAAAAATGAACATGCAGACCACAAACAGAGTGACAACGCTTATCTCTCCACATGTCCTCCCCTTCTCCACCCTTAAGGGAAGAAAAAAAGAATTCATCCCTCCCTCTAAATGAAAAAAAAACCCAACAACCCCTCCCTCCGTCCGGTGAAAAGACATTAAAAAATCTCCATCCAACTGGCACCTCCTAACCCTGATGCACTGCCCAAAGCATTAGATAAGCAGAGGGCATCAGGCATGAGGGGAAAAAGTCAAACTAATTCTCCATATAATCCAAATACGCTCACACACAGATGCACGCACAGGCACAGAGATTAGGAGTGAAAGCATGAGGGGAAGTGGAGATGCAGGTATGTGATAATGGGTTTGTTAATCTCAGAGAGTAGGCTGGATTAGTTGGAGTCACTACAGAGTTCATTGATGGTTTGTGTAGCGGGACATGAGGGCAGAGAGGATGAGTTCTGCTGCTCGTTAATGATTAAAAGAGGAAGTGGCGGCACAAAAGGCAACAGTCCTGCTGACATTAATCCGTCATCGGGGGAAACACCGGAGATCAGAGTGGGTGTGTGATCCTCAATTTGAAAGCTGCACCGCACAATTATTACTATTTTGCACCTCACACTTAAACACATCCCCTTTCTGCAAGCACATCTGACATCTAAGCTGCAGCGCGCACCACCAAACTGCATGCAGTTTGTCCCCTAATTCCCCTGCAGGGCATGTGACTGAGTTGCACAACAAGAGAAGGCCGAACCCACGACAGGCAAAGATGAGAGAGAGATGAGGCTGCTTACCTTGGCAAAACATTTGAGAAGCATTAAAGAGAGGGGGGGGGGTGAAAAAGATTTAGGAGGAGCGATTAAAACAAGCCGAGGGATGGTGGGAGTGTGTGATGTTGTGACTCCGGGGGGATTTACATGTAATCTTGTCCGCCACAAGTCGAGTGAGAGGAGCGGATGTGAGGTTTTAGGAGGGGAGAGGTCAGAGGGGTAAAAAAGAGAACATGTTGGATCGGTCTACCTTGCTCCACGATGCCAGCGGTGGTTCCAGCCACGGCGCTGACGGAGGCGGGGGCTGTAGTCTGCCGACCCACTGAAACACACAGAGAGGAAGGTGATGATGAGATGATGAAGAGGAGGAGGAGGAAGATACTTTAGGCTGATGGAGCAGCAGCTATACTCTATATAACGTCAACAGTTCAGAGCCCATTGGTTCCTACTGAAGACGTAAATCTTTAAAAACACCTCACAAAATATACATTTTTAGGCAAAATAATTTCAGGGTTCGTACAGCTTTTTAAGAGTAAAATTCAAGCGCTTTCAAGGTACCCAAACCAACAATGTCCAGACTCTCAAAGCCTTTATTTTGTTACTATAAATTCCAGGAGACAACAAACAAATATGACAAATATGGCGGATTAATCCAGATTTTTTGCTCTAGTGGTGCCGTGATCATGGTAATGAGGGAACATGTCACCCACTTATCGATGAGTTTTTACTAGTTTTTGGACGACAGCGGAGCTCTATGGCTCAGAGGAAGAAGATTTATCAGGCTTTGATTAACACACAATACTTTTACACAGTGACTCTTTGTTTGTGTGTGTTTTTATAGAGGAAGACCAACATCATTTTCAAAGTTATTCTTCAAAGTTATGTATTAGAGAGAGAGTATGTATGATGAACTAGGTTTCTGTGTGTGTGCTGCAGTTTAAGCTCTTTCTGTTTATGACTGTGTAATGTAACTATCTTAGGTTACTGTATAACAGCCAATATTATCTACTGATATCAGCTTTTCACATATAAATAGATACCAGCTTATATGTTCTCTGATAAATAATAAGACAACACAGCACAGAGACTGTTTAGAAACAGCTACCCAGCAGTTTATAAAGTCATTAAAATCAGCTCCACCTTTAGCAGCTGCAACATTAAAGCGATGAACACGTTAATGCATCACTTATTATAATGCAATAATATCATATACATTATTATGAAATGGGCCGTTCTGCATGACAAGCATAATTTGATGCTAATACTTAAAATTAAAATAAGTAAATAAGTAAAATTTTAGTATTCTGACACGGTGGTATTGCTATTTTTACTCCACCTCTGGTGCATTTCGTGACTGTCAAAGCTCCACCAGACTCCCTCTCTTTCCAGCGGAGTCGGACAGTAGCTTCTCGTGACCGTTAGCTCAGACTACCAGCTGCCCACCCCACCCCCCGTGTCCCCTGACCCCCCAGTGTCACGCACTACGTAGCCAAGAGGTGTCCTACAGTCGGCATTTTTGAAATAGACAAAATCTGGTTCCGTGTGACATTGAAAAGGTGTTTACAAAGAAATGTTTTATTACTCTTTGGTTTCTGTCTGTCATCAAACAAAGAGGCTTGGCAGCATCAAACCCAAACATGTTATATTGTATGAGATTATGTCTAAGAAGGCAAATATCTCTGCGTTCTGCTGCATTTCCTGCTTACTGTAACACTGTGTGTGTGTGTGTGTGTGTGTGTGAGGAGATGGCAGAAGGCAGATGGCATGTCATCCTGTCCTCTGAGCGCTGACATGTTCCCTCCACTCTCGTCTTTTCACCGAGCGGCACTCACCAGAGAAGTTCCTGGAGACGAGCATGGTGGTCAGAATGGCCCCCTGCGGAGGAGAAGACAAAGATGAGGGTGAACAGAGCCCTTTACGTTAATCTGACGCAGTGGTGATTCTAGAGTCTGTTGGGGCCCTGTAGGCAAAAATTCCCAGGGGGCCCCTCCAATCAGCGCTCATCACCATCATGTTATAAATAATCTGTCACCAATGAAAAATGTATGAAAGCTAAACTTTTTTTTATTTCAAATTTTCACATTAGTAGAATTTGAACATAAAAAACCTGCAAAGTTCATGCAAAAATAAATCATGCAAGTTCAACAGGAAGGACATGGGGCCCCTTTAGGGAGGTTTCCTAAATCGTCCATTGATGGTGGTTGCCTGCCTTGTCTGTTCACAAGCTGCGCGTCTGATCTGATCTTCACATGTCAGCCTCATGTCTGAATAAGAGTCCTGGTACAGGTCGGCCTCGTGGCCTCGTAACACTTCTGTCTACTTTCAACACGAGTCTGAACTGAATGCAGTCACATTTTCAAAGAGAGAGAAATGTGCTGCCTCCTAAGATTCACTGTAATAAATGAATTATCTCAACCTTTAGCTGCAGCTACATGGACAATATTTCTTCAACCCAGCTGAAATCGTTCTGATTAGAGATTCCAACTTAACTGTTTACATGGACGCTAAATAAAGTGATCGATAGTCAAAAAATCTGCCGGAAATATAAGAAGAAGAAGAAGAAGTTTTGGGGTTTTTTCGGCTTCAGCTGTTTGAGCGACTCGTTTGGAGCCTTTCGAGCATCGAGTTGTTCAACAATCCTTAAATCTTTAAGTTGTTTCAGCCACAGAGCAGTTTGGTTTCTGTTCCTCCTGGAAACTCGTCCACGTCACCTGATGTTCCCCCCAAACATGCACACAAAGAATATATTGATTCCAGCCAGAGAGAAACGATCGGATTAAACGTTTACATGGTTATTAGGAGCTAATATTTTCCTATTGAACTGATTATCAAAGGTTTACACCACAACTCTCAACCTGGCTGGATCAGGTCAGTCTCTTCTGATTCAGGTGGTCACATGTGGCCTTTTTATTTTGATTGGACTGTTATTCCCTTTATTAGTGGAATATCAGGGTCCATGTAAACGCAGCTTTTATCTTTTATGCACAAAGAACTTAGAATGTGAGCTAATAGGAATTAAACTTATTATCCTGTCTTTCAGTGCTTTTATGAAACAGGCAAACGTTAAATGATCAAACTGATAGAATGTCGCGCTCACGAAGGTCATTAAGGCTTCAAAATCGTTTCAAAATCCATCAGTGATGCAGCCTGAGAGAGAGCAGGAAACAGTCCTCCTGCTCTCGTTCTCTCTCTTTAGTTTTATTAGCGTGACTGTTAAAGTTACATTATTACCAAAGCTAAATTACGTTTTACACAAGAGAGCAAATCAGATCATCACAAGATCTCTCTCTGCTCGAGAGGTGCCAGATATCGCGCGAGCATCTTCTGTAAATGTGCCGTCACGTCTGAATGAAGCCACAAGGAAGCCGTCACTTTAACAGATGGAGTTACATATCCCACATCTGAAAAGGGGCTTTAAATGGATAAGAGGGCAGGGATGAAATTATGGATCTTGTGGTGGGAGATTTGAAAAGGATGGGTGGAGTAAACATCCCCCAGAAGAAGATGCAGATGCTGTTTTGAGGAGCGACGTTCACACCTTGAGTTTCCTCCTGGCGTTAAACTTCTTCAGGCACTCGACTGTCTCCTGTCTGTGCATCATGGAGGCCACCGTCGAGCGTTGCTGCAGGGAGACAGAGGGAGAGAGAGAGATGCTGAAAATAAAACATTAGAAGAGCAGCTCTGACAGTGACAGGTTTATGTGGGCAGGAGCTGTCAGAGATACTCGCTTCCCTGGAACGTGTCGATTCGGAGGCTCTTTAGGTGACGACATTTTTGGCAAAAAACCCCCGAAGCTAAAAAGCTTCAACTCGGCTTCATGGTGTCCTGACAATCAGCAGCCTTTATGTATAATGTTTCTGTTTTATAATACAGTACATGAGAGGACATATGAAGCACAGCCGGCTCTACAAAGTGCTGGAGGAAGTATTCAGATCATTTACTTAAGTAAAAATGGCAGTACTGTGTTATAAAAATATAAATACTCCATTTCAAGTAAAAGTCACTTAAAGTAAAAGCACATAACTCTACGTCACATTATATAGATCATATCATGTATTATATTATTGGATTATATCATTACTGATGCGTTCATGTGTAGGTCACATTTTACTCTTTTAGTTTGTCGATGGAGCTAGTTTTAACTGGTTAATGTTTGATCATTGTTTTAATCAATAACAGTGCGTCATTTTTAAATGAAAATAGTTGCAGATTATTTTTCAGTTAAATTAATTAACTTAAATTAAATTAATTAAATTATAATTGTTGCAGCTCTTGAATGCTCAAAGAGGAAGAGAGAAACGTGATGTGATAGAAACAGAGTGCAACGCGTCACACTCTGAAAACCTCGCCCACCAGAGGGGAAAACAATCTGCGCCACAATCTGCAACTAAGGGCTGAAACACTAACAAACTGCCTGCAGCAGCTAAAAACATTAGATTTCAGCAGGTCAGAGGATTATTTTAGCAGCATATGTCTACCAGAGAGGACAAACTCAATACTGTGGGTCTGTCTCAGTGTCCCTTCTCAAGCTAAGTTACTGTAGTTAGTTAAGACACTTACAAACATAATACTGCACAGCTTTCTGATTTGCATACTGTCAAAATGCTTTAGCTTAACTTACAGCAGTATAGTTAGCCTAAAACTGACATTTGGATATTTGACTGAGCAGTGACACGTCGCACACTGAGTGTCAGGATCCCACAGAGTTCCCGTTCTTCCTCCTGAAGCCTCACGTCTGGATCCACTTGTGTCTTGTTAAATGTTCAGTTTTTGGGTTCAGCACCTTATAAAAACTTAGTTCTGGGCTCTTCACCCTGTTGGTAGAGCATCCCACCACACAGCAGCTTCTAGACATGTTTCTGTTGTTTGCTAGCAGACCGAAGTGACGAGGAGGCTCCTTTAATACAAAGTCAATGGAGAGCGATGAGTTGTTTTCCCCTCCGGTGTGGACGGGACTTTGTTATGCTCTGTGATCGGTTATCAGGCAACTCTAAATGGTATTGTGAGAAATATTACAATATTTGTATCATTTGTTTTAGTGGGTTGGGCGGGATCTGGTCTGGGAAATCCACCTAAACTAGAGCTGGCTTTGATATTATATATATATTATATGTATCATTTTTCTCAGCATGATGGGTGACTGGAAACATGTGCATGGCATTTCAAACAGCCCTGGTTGTTAGATAAATGTGCTTTTGCATGAAAAACATCCACTTTTCTATACAACAAACAGTCTCACTTTAACTGCACATATCAGAGCTCGCTGGTTGTGCTTGTGAGCTCGTGATGCTGATGTTTGTGCACATAGAAGGCGCTCGTCCCTGAGACAGCCTGCTCTTTTGCCGTCCTATGGCACAAATCATTCGAGATAAGCTGACCCAGGATCTGCACATATCAGAGATTGCATGTTTGGAAACAGATGGTGCTGATTTTGGGACAGATGTTCACAAACTTGCTGTTAGAGGATTGTTGGAGAATCAAACGGGGGCCATGAAATATTGATTCCTGTCTGCAGTAACATGTGTATGTATACATACATATATATATGTACTTACGCAGACCCATGGGTGCTTCAGAGCCTCCTGGGCGGTGATTCTCTTGGCTGGGTTGATCGTCAGCATCTGGTTGATCAGATTTTTAGCCTCCGGAGTCACCGTGTCCCACTCTGGGGAGGGAAACTGAAGCACACACACACACACACCCATGCATGCCCACATACACATTAAACATACATGATTTAAAAGTGAGAGGAGTGGAGGGATAACAGCGACAGAGAGGCAGGCTCACATCGTACGCTCCGGCTTTGATCTGCTGGTAGAGTTTGTGCTGGTCCTCATCCCAGAACGGAGGGTATCCAACCAAAAGGATGTAGAGGATCACACCTACACACAGAAACACAACGTTTGTGTGTGTTGTGTTGAGTGACAAGAAGGAGGAAGAGGAGGAGGCGGCGGTGAGAAAAACACAGACAAAGAGCTTACCACAGGCCCAGATGTCTACAGGTTTACCATACGCCTCCTTCCTCAGCACCTCTGGGGACAAGTAGCCAGGGGTCCCTGCAAAGCCTGCACACACAAACACCACACAAACACACATCAGGGTCCGGTTTCTTGTAAGTAACGTGTGTTTTGTAAGTACGTTTTTACATGAGAAAGCGCACAACTGTAGTTTCAGCAAGTGCCCCAAAATATGACAGAGCGGTGACGGGAGCAAAGGAGGAAGGTGACGGTGTTATAGAGCAACAAAGTCCACGTAGGGAGGAGGTCGGGTGGATGGATGTGTCAACAAAACATCGGACTTTAACAGGGGAGAAACTCATCTACTCACTCGTCCGCCTTTACAGCCTCGTTGGGTTTATACTGCAAACTGTTCTAACTCAAACTTTCCCAAAGGCTTTTGTAGAAGAGGTCAGCGCTGGAAGCTCAGTGGTGGAGACGCTGAAGTCATGTGACCGTGGTGTAGCTGGTTTATAGCCTAACGTTAGCTTTCTACTTCTGGAGATT
Source organism: Macquaria ambigua (assembly GCA_008360985.2). NCBI lineage: Eukaryota > Metazoa > Chordata > Actinopteri > Centrarchiformes > Percichthyidae > Macquaria > Macquaria ambigua. The sequence goes on along the minus strand of VMKM01001523.1, from coordinate 105,327 downwards.
GAACTCACGCTTCAGAAATCATCAAAGTGGTGTTCATCTGTGAAGATTATCTTGCTGAACATAAACTTTTGTTTTCCACAGAGTTTATTTTCTGCAATAATCCAGAATCTAATGGAAACATCCCATTGGCTTTTTGTGGAGGGAACCAGGGCGATGCTAACTTCAGGGCTGGACTACAAAAATACGTCATCCCTGCAGAACTCTATTTGCATCACCAGTGTTGCAAAGCGCCGCTCCTGTTGCCTAGCAACATTGACGGCTGCAGTTGAGGTTTGAGGTTTTTTAACATTGGTATCATTAGTTATTCGAGTTAGTTGAAACCCAACACTTGCATTTAAAAGTGGACTCCTGACTCCTGGCGTGTAATGGATCTTGGGATAGGTCGGGCCGCGAAGGATCCAGCCGTTGGATCCTCCAAATTCGGGAAAAGAAGGCCGCATTTGAAGGAGCCTTTCAAAATGGGACGGCCTTGTCGCGCCGCTGTGGCGCTTTCAACACAGCTAACGTCTTTTCTTTTTTAAAAGTAGGACTACGATTGTTTCCGAACCTCAACCACGTGTTTATTATTGTAACCGTGACGATTAAGGTGATCTCATCATAACGTTGCACTTATTTTAACCCAATCAAAACACCTCAAAAGAGGAGGAGAGTGTGAAGCCAGGAGGAAGAGGGCAGCATAAAGCGCAGATTTTTGCAAAGTGAGTTTGCGGTAAATACACTCAGTTGCCACTTTATTAGGTACACCTGTACAATCTATTGCTATTCAGCCGAACTATTCTGCAATAAAAGTCTGCCTTTACGTAGCTCATGATGCTCAGTTTCTGTTGACACTGTGGGAAATGTATAAATATAATTAACACTGAGGTCGTAGTTAAAGGTGCTGTTGTACTGGACTGCATTATATTGAGAGGGGTTTCTAATGTCCTCCCTATTTACAACCATGAGGGGGTCAGAATATTAGAAACACCATCACTAACTATGACCTCAATGCTAAAACATATAATTTAAAAAACCTGAACATTATAGGCATCATAGAAGTCGACTTTATGGCTGAGCTGTTGTGTTGGATTGCATCAGACTGTACAGGTGTGCCTAATTCATTCATTTCATGCTGTATTCTGATTGGTTGGTTTGTAGCTGTGGAGGCTGTCTTTGTTTGTCAAAGCTCTAAATTGGCCGTTGGTGGACTTTGGTCTCACTTCACAAAGCGTGAAGGGGCCTTTAGTTAATGCAGTGTCAAATTAATGCGACACCGTACCTGTCAGTGACAGTGCAAAATAATGATGAATCACGTCCGAAATACAAGAAAAAGAGAGTCCAAAATCTCAGTTTTCTGCTCACTATAGAGCAAACTTTTGTGACTGAAGGCTGGTACATTTTTCGTTCCATCTTGGGGGATTTTTGAGGCAGCAAACAATGGAGTGATTTTATAAACAGTCTTAGAATCACTGCACTGAGTGCATTATGAAAATGTAGTTTAATTTAAAGTCAGAGCTTTTAGCTTGCCGCAGCCTCTTTATGATAGATCTTTGTATTGGCTCTGGGTCAAACCAAGTATAAGAAAGTCGTTTCGTGTACTTGGTTCGATCTGGCCTGAAGCTTCTGGTCAACTATCCTAAAGATCCAGCAGCAAGTATCATTGTTAGCTCTCTGAATAGAAGAATATACAAACTAGACTTGAAAACCGATGACAAAAAGATCAAGAGAAGTGTCCTTCCTGTCAGATGAGATATAAGTCTAATATTAGAGGAAGACGAGGCAAAAATCCCGTCTTGTTTTTCTGGACTCAAGGGCACGCTGACAGAAAGGATAAAATGACAGTCTGGATGAACAGTCCTGTGGAAGCCTCCGTACTTTTCTCCATCAAAGTGGTTTGCAGTCTCTGCTGCACATCACAGCTGTCAGGCAACATAAACCCTTCGTGATCAGGAGGAGGAAGACGAGGAGGATGGCGACAGACGGGCGGGTGTTACTGCAGATTTCCTTTAAAGGAAAACACTGGACTCCCTAATATTCTCTTAGGCTACCATATGTGGATAATTAGGATGCCTTTGGAAAATGTTAGAGGATGCGCTAAGATGGGCTTCATGATCATGTTTTACTCAACATGCTTTTGGGGAAAAAAGGATCAGGTAGGATTCCTGGGGTCTAGGCCAGTGTCAGTGCCTTTCTTGAGACCTTAGACCAGGTCATATACAGCACAATACCTGCTGCAGCTGCTGTTGTGGATCACACTGTTAACTGGCTTGATAAAAAGCTAAGCTGTGCTGGACTCTTTGTAGATCTGTCCAAGACGTAGGATACCACTGATCACAACAAATTCAAAATGACATTTTTGATAAGAAATCAGTTCAGCATCAGTATATATATATATATATATATATATATATATCATCAGCAGCTGGGGGCCGACGTTGTTAGCTGTTGCTTTGCATCATGTGTGATTTGAGGACTCCTTATGATTATCTGTAACTTTGTGTTGTGATTTGATTTGGTAACGTACACGGTGCTGAGGTTACAGGACTAACTCATTGCTGTGAGTTTTTACAGTCTGGTCATTTGCCGTCACCACATCTGGACCCATGAAAGAGAGACAGCTAACACTAGCTAGACCCCCTCCTTTCTATAATGTAGGACCAAAACAACGCTGAGTGTGGAGGAGCCGCCGATGACTCAGCAGGTGTTGAAATAACACGAACAACGGCTAGTGGGAATCAGTGCTAACGTTAGCTGAATGGAAGCTAGCTTTGATTTTCTGAGTGGAGCACAAACTGAACAGCACGAGGGGTCTTCTCAAATGCTGAATGGCTTAAATCTCCAACAGTTTACTAGTTAACTGTATGAGGGCTTGTTGACTTTTTGCCAGGGACATGTAGCTTTAGCCTCACTCTTTTAGCACGATATTATGTATGTAGCTATCAAGTGCATGTTTAAGACCCCTTTACAAGATTTTCATTTTAAAACAAGTCAGCTGGAAACATTAAAAAGTCAGTTGGAGAAGGAGTAGTTAGCCAACTCATGGAGCTAACGTTAGCTTAATTAGCTAGCTAGCTAAATCTCAGCAACAGTTATTATTTCAGCTTGCAAAATTGATAGTTGTCGGCTAGAAACAAGACTTTTTGTCTGCATCTATCTGAAATCAAGGACCCATTATTTAAAAAATCATTACGAATTTGCCGCATGTGCAGTGTTGGAATAGAAATCCATATTAAATAAGGGGACAGGCTTAGGCAACGAGCACTTGTCTTGTTGTGATGTTGTATTTATGTACAATTTGTTCTCAGGTATCTTTTGTAAAGTACATTTTGACCTCAGTGAGACTTCCTGACTGAATAAAGTCCATGTGTGCACACTGCAAATGTGTGTGTGTGTGTGTGTGTGTGTGTGTGTAACATACCAAACCACGCCTGCTGTTCTCCTTGAACCTCGATAGCCAGTCCGAAGTCAGCCAGCTTCACTGCTGCGTTCTTACACTTGCTGGCCAGCAGCAGGTTCTCCGGCTGCATGAACAGCACCAAACACCAAACACAGCCACATCAGTAAAACTCTCCTGTCACGTGAGTTTTACGAGTTACATTTCTTAAAAACTCATTCTGTGGCAACATCCTCGGTGTGCCAGAACAAAGCAACAAGATAAAGAAGCTTCTTTTCTTTTCTCATGTTTTCATTTTGTGGATTTGGTTGAAGAAGTGGGATACATTTGAAAAATGAGTAAAAATGTGACTCATATTTAAAGCCCTGGTTCTTGGCAGTAATTAACTGTACATTATTAATAGCTACATTGTTTATTTGGTGACATAAATTAATGCCAAATAAACAACTTTAAATATTCTATGAAATAATATCAATAAATAGTTGTTATTTGTAACCCCAAATAGCCTCTGGCCATGGACGGACGTTTTTTTATCTCTTTGTAGTTGTTTTGCACGTCTTTGTGGTTGTTTTTTGTCTCTTTGTGGTTGTTTGCGTCACTTTGTAGTCATTTTGTGTCTCGATGTGGTCACTTACAGTCTTTTACGTCTCTTTGTAGTCTTTTTGTGAGTCTTTGTGGTTGTTTTTTGTTTCTTTATGGTCATTTTGCGTATCTTTGTAGTCATTAGGGGGTCTTTGTGGTTGTTTTGCATCTCTTTGTGGTTGTTTCTCGTCTCCTTGTGGTTGTTTTGTGTTTCTTTGTAGTCATTTTGTGTCTCTTTGTGGCCGTTTTGTGTCTCTTTGAGTCGTTTGACTTTCCAAAAAGAAATGTCAACAGTCACTTCATACAGAGGTTCTGGTTCAGGGACCTTGAGCCTGTACCCAGCAGGCCCGTTCAGTAATCCATCCATGATACTAATAACAAGCCAACTACCTATCACCTTCTGACTCTCCTGCATTCTGGAGAAAAGGTTACCTTCCCTTACTTAAGTTAAAGAAAGTGTGACAGACCACTGAGATGTTAAACTCAGATCAGAGGACTAAGAGTAGCTACGGATGCAGCACTCATACATATTCTAATACACACACACTCAGAGGCTGAGACAGACAGATGGGACTGTAAAAATGTGTATAAGCCGTTTTTTGCCATTTGTTTACTTGAGGAAGACCAAACACAGCTTGTCTTTTTGCAACAGTCGTGTCTTTCCTGCTCAGACGCTGATGTAACAGCAATCTGACAAACAGGGACAACAGCTCCTCGCTGTGTAATCAGTTAATACTGATAATGATTGATTTGTGCCATCAACCAATAATCATTCCACCACAGAGGCACAGAAATAGCTGTATGTTGTGCTCCAGCTGCAGGAGAGTCATCATGCCACCCTATGCTGGCTGATTTAAAAACTCAATTAGAGGATGTTTGATTTATGAACAGCAGGTGGAACCTATAAAGGAGCTGACCTGCAATAAAACCATGTAACATTAACAGATAATCGACAGCACCTCGCAGCTCACAATATTATATAAATATACCCTAAACAAACATTTTTTGCCTCGTTGTTACTAAGGCCAGAGTCAGAGAGTGAATGACAAGAAAAAAAAGGGAGTAAGTACGAGGCAATTTAGCTAATATCTTTTCCTTCCTACATCACTGAGAGTGCAAGATTTATTTAATTGGTGGAATAAAATAATCAGAATCACTGCAGTAAGAGAGACACGATATATATACAGCTTGGTATCCTTTCTTGTGCACAAACTCACTGCACACACAGAACATGACATTTCCTGAGTCACACTGAGGATCAAATATTGATCCTTGAGATATTGGCTCTCCTGGCTTTCAGGAGAGTAGATACCGGCCTGTGTCTTTTAGCCTTGTTTCATGAACAACTAATGAGAAAACAACAACGACAACATGTCTTTTTCCTTTGCAGTAACTTAATAAACCTCCACGAGGGAAATCATCACACCACAACCTCACGACCTTCCCCATCTGGCCTCCTGTGTGTGAACAACCTTTAATACACTTCTGTACGGTTAAGTTACAGAGTGTCTATTTGCACACGGGTGAAAACAGTCACACAGCAGCTATTCGGCTGTTTACACCTGGCGTGAGCGTCGTCCGCGGGCAGTTATTGACAGCTGAGGGTGGTTGTCCATTTCCTAAACCTAAGGCTTATGGTCGCACTTTGGTTAGGTTTAGGCACTTCTCATGGCTAACTTCTCCCAAATGCAGCGTCAACAGAGGCTGGTTATTGACGGCGTCTATTTTCCACATAGCCACACTGGCTCTTCCACCCCGGGTGCAAATAGCATTGTTGGCTACTGAAACCTGGGTGCTAATAGCATCTGCTGTAAAGTGGAGTTGTGGAGTTCCTCAAAGAGTCCCAGTGCAATAATATCAGCCGAGGCCAGTGTGGAGAAGGAACATGTTTCATAAAAATGTATATACACGATATGAACCGATTAAATAAGAATCACAATGTTGTTTTGCATCTTAAAAAATGCCAATACTCCAGCCAATCATAGCATGTGTGTCCTTAATTAAGTCAGTCGAAAAACCTGTTTGTTGATAAATTTTCTGTGAGGAAAGTTTGAAATCCACAAATTCCTAAACCTAATTTATCAAAGTTCAGAACTGTATCATGACTATAACTTTCAGCAACTCAGTGGACTTCAAGAGCAACTTAACACCAAACTGAAAAGCACTGTTTCACTGCCCCTGTCTGTTGCACCTGTGACCACACCCAACAGTGATGTCACGATGTACTGACACACCCTGGAGTACACTTCTACATCACTGCAGCGAGGTGAGACCTTCAACCACTGGAGGTCAGCGAAAACAAGATTTTCAGCTGCTGTTAAGTTGCTCTTTCACTTAAAAGTTCAATTAATCATTCTTGGAAAACATCACTCTAATAAAATGAATTCAGCAGCTGCACTCAGATGCGTGCACAGACATTAGTTTAATGGAACACAAGAAGGCACAAACTCATGCATGTATTGATCGATCAGGCCCACACGCATGCACAGACATGCTGGGTCTTAAATATGTCTTACTGCACTTACCAGCCTTCAGAATCTAGCACAACAGTCAGACGCAGACAAACCCTCCCAAGACATACACACACACACACACACACACACACACACACACACACACACACCCCTGCAGGTGACTCACCTTGAGGTCTCTGTGTACCACCCCCATCTGATGGCAGTGGAGCACGGCCTCCAGGATCTGCTGGATGCAATGACTGCACGCAAACAGCAGGGGGAGCAGGTTAGTCTGAGCACATTCATCCCCCAACTGTCACATCCCATGCAGAGGCAGCAACATCTCAATACTGGGCCACACACACACACACACACACACACACACGTATTCAGTATATAGGAATAGCTGCACGCTCACACCACATTTGCACACACACACAATAAAAAGTGTGAAGAGTGAACCTGTCTGTGAACTACGGAGGGAGAAGGTGTGCAGTTTGCTATTTTCTGTTTCCAAGACGGGGCCAAACATTAGTCAGGCGGTGTAGGAGCGAGCTTCAGCTCCACGTGGGAGGCGCTGTGTCTAACCTGCACATTCTCCTGTGTAATTTATTCAGCAACGGCAGCAACACCAACGCCTTTGACGAAACATTTTAGCAGGTTTCCAAGCGTCTGAAGTAGACGCTGCTCTGCTGTTACTCCACTGAACTCTACTCTCTTTCACTTTCTCTCTCTTTCATGCTTACTCACTCTCTCTCACTCTCTCACTCTCTCTCCCGGAGCACGGTGCTCTGTCTGCTTGGACCCACAGGAAATCACAATTCTAGTTCAGACCATCTAAAATAGTGCAACAAGAGTCCCAAAAGCAAAACCTGAAGACAGGCAGAGACGCAAACAGACAGACAGACAGACAGACAGACAGCAGGCGCAGGCAAGTCGTTTTTTTAAATCACAGGCAGAAATTAAAATAATAAGACTACAACACAAGCATGTAAAGAGCAACCCTTGTGCAGAGGCAGCAGGGCAATGCAACACAATGAGACACACACACACACACACCTTGAGGTCCCTGTGCACTATGTCATGTTGGTGGGTGTAAGACACACTGTCTAGAATCTGATGGATACAGTGACTGTGGAGACAAAACGACAGGGTGAGGAGCAGATAAAGGAGGGAACACAGGGGGACAGGAAGCACAACGACGGAAATACAGAGAAGTACGGGGGGGGGGGTCTGACAGGACGAGGTGGTTTTTAGGTGAGTGAGAAAGAAAGTGAGAAAAAAACATATTTCCTGACTTATCTGTAACTTGCTTTGTAGATCGTTTTGATGGAATTTCGTTTGTGTTCACAGTATTAATAAAATATATTAAAACATGACTAAAGGCAGGGTTCACACAGCTTTGTAAGAGTAAAATTCAAGCACTTTCAAAGTACCTGAACCAAAAATTTCCAGACTCTCGAAGCCTTTATCATCACATCTAAATAGTTACTATAAATTCCACGAGACAACAAACAAATGTGACGACGGGATTGTTTCATTTCAAACATTAAAAGATGTTTGGTTTCCATGAGTGATTGTGTCGATGATGAAACACCAGATTATGTTGAAAATCAAGCATTTTTCAAGGAGTATATTTGAATTCAAGCATATTCCTAACCTTGAAAACATAATGGTTAAAATTAAACATTTTCCAAACTTTCAAGACTTCGTACAAACCCTGTAATGGGCAACACAAAACACTCGTTGTTTATATACACGTCATCGCAGGCTGACTCGTATACGTCATGGTCGTATTTCAAAGTCAAAGAAGACTTGGACTTTAACACCAATGACTTGTGACTTCACTTGGACTTGAAAATACTTTATACGCCCCCCCCCGAGCCACTTGGGTCTTTGTGTTAAGACATGTTGCTGTTCGAGGTTTTGTCATTAATCAATGCTGTGAGCCCCACAAACAAAAGTGCATTCTCCTCAGTTATATTTGGGTGGAAGCCGACATCTGAGAGACAGATATCTCAAAACCTGGACGCGTAAAACCTAAAGTCTCCGCATGGCTGGATACCACCAGTGAGAAAATATGTTTTTTTGGTATTTGGGTGAACCAACCCTGCAGAAAGAAGGGAGGGATCGAGTGATTCTGTGTGCAGATGGAGTACAGAGAGGAAACTGTCAGCAAGATACTGTTGGACAGTAATCAAGCCATGCTAATCACACACCCACACACAAACACATAGAGTGACACACACACACACACACACACACATAATTTCTGCAGAGAAACAAGGGAGAATGAAGGCAGATGAGCGGGTAGAGAAGGAAATAATAGAGGAAGTAAAGCTAAAGAAAACAGCAGATAAAAACACAGATAATCAGTACATTGAGATGATTATTAGGGCTCTTATGTGTCACCATTGATGTTGCATAATGTGCCGTACATTCAAACTGGAAATCCAGTATGGAAGCACTGGTGTGAAAACAAACAACACTTATTTAGTGTCACTGCAGCAAATCCTGACTCACTGAAATTCATCAAACATCAGATTTTGTTTAATTTTTAACCTCAAATCTGCTTTAATTCACTTAAATAAAATAGCATTAATTGATTACAGGCAAGTTCATTAAAGTGTTAATCCTGAAAATCACACATGTTGATGGATTTGGAGTAACTTGTGTATTTTCATAATACATTATTAAAAATACAACATAAGCTACGTCCCAGTACTAATAAATAAATACTAATTCTATACAGTATGTAGTGAAGTGGTAAAGTGAGGAATATAAGATATCTGTATGCATACTGGATAAATTGTAGATTCAAGTGACCTTGAAAATAGCATATATTTAGTTTTATTGACATTTAAAATGAATGTATTGTAATGTAGATTTTCAATGAACACATTAAGAGTAGAGCCATATATATATACTGTATATATATATATATAAAACAGTATCATCTGCATAAAAATGTATATATGATGTGAGATGATCAAATAGAGGATAACAAGGCGATTTCAGCTGTGTGAGAGATAAGGATATTTAATGAGGATGAAAAACATCTGCAAAAAAAACCCAGCTTTTCCTTTTTTACTGCATCTCTCCCTCTTTTTAATGTTTCCGTCACCTTCTTTTCTTCTCTCTCGCCTCCACAAACCGCCTCCACAGTCAAATTGATTTAAGTCTGCCTCCTGAGGGGGTTACAGCGTGGGCGTGTGTGCATTTTTGTGCATGTGTGTTCGTTTTCAATCTGTCTGTATATTCTGACTCTGGGGGGGGTTCACATAAAAAACCGAGCAGAGCGTGTTTTCCATCAAGAACTAGAGACTGTAACGCCAAAAAACCAACGTGTCAGAATTGTCTGTGTGCTAATGAGGGGAGGTGAAACTCTCTGCTGGAGGACTGCAGAGGCTGGAGGACTGACACATGGAGGGGATGAAGAAGAAGAAGAAGAAGAGGAGGAGGAGAGAGAGAGAGAGAGGGAATGGTGGGGTGTTTACCTGGCGTCTGCTTCGCTGTAGTACTCTCTAGCCACAATATCCTCAAACAGCTCCCCTCCTGTCACCCTGAGGAACGCAAGACGAAGGTTAAAACGCCAAATTATATACATTTAATTCACTCAGGCAGCACACACACACACACACACACACACACACAGGAGGGGGATGTCCTCATTAGGGGGAAACCCCGGCTGCAGGATTCACTCCTGACTGGGTTGCCATGGAGACTGGCTCCAGTGCGGGGGAGTGTAGCTGTATCTGTGTGTGTGTGTGTGTGTGTGTGTGCTAAAGTGGGAGCTGCAAGGAGGGGAGGAGGGGAGGACGGTTATGTAACGGGGGGAACTGCCTTGGAAGCGAGGAGGGGATGAGGAGAGGAGGAGAAGAAGAAGAGGAGGAGAATGAAGAGAGAATGCGGACATAAAGGAGGGAAGTAAGGAAGCCTAGAGGAGACAGATGCAGCGAGGACTGGAGGAAGGGAGTGGTGGAAAATGAAGCACCAGGGGAGAGGGAGGAGGAGGAGGAGGGATAGAGGCACAGTATGGCAGAGGAAGAGAAGAAGAAGAGGCAAGGAGGAGGGAGGAAGAGGAGGAAACTCACAGGTCAAAGAGGAGATAGTGGAAGCCCTCCTCTGAGATACTGTCATGGAGACGAACTGCAGGAAGTCAAACAGACAGAGGCATCAAAATAATCTCATCTTTTTCTTTTTAGGAACAATCTTCATCTTCATGTAGCATTTGCTAAAACGCACAAACCTCATTAATTCAGTCTTAAAGAACACGGCTGGTGATAATCTGCATGTTTCTTGTTGTCAACAAACCCATGAAAACACCAACAGCTGCGTTTACATGGAGCCTGATATTCCACTAATAAAGGGAATAACAGCCCGATCAGAATAAAAACACATCATGTGACCATCTCAATCAGAAGAGACTGACCCGATCAGGCTCGATCGGAAGGAATTAAACCTTTGATAATCAGTTCAACAAGAAAATATTAGCTCCTAATAACCATGTAAACCCTTAATCTGATCGTTTCTCTCTGGCTGGAATCAACATATTCATCAGGTGACGTGAACGAGTTTCCGGGAGGTTGCTGCTTCTGTAAATTCAAATTACTCATGTTTCTGTAAATTATTTGCAGTTTCACCATGAAACTAATCATTGAATCCAGCAGTTTACATTGTAGGGGCTGCAACTGACGATTCAGTTCATTATTGATTAATCCTCGGATGATTTTTTTTCAATTGATCAATTAATCGCTTTGTCTATAAAATTGCAAGAAAATAGTGATCTGTTATAATTTCCCACAGATGAACGTGACGTGTTCATATGTCTGGTTTTAGTTAAAGAGAAGCATCAAAACTTCACATTTAAAGAAACGACAAACAGCAAATATTTGGCATTTTTGCTTAAAATGATCAAAATAGTTAATATGACGAGGAGTCGCAAGGCTGGAACCAGTGATCTGATCTGGAGTTGTGAATTCAAAGAGGAAACACTTAAAGAGTCTCACCGATGTTGGAGTGTTTGAGCAATCTGCAGATCCGGGCTTCTCTCTCCAGCTTCTGATGGTCTACAAGACAAAGGATGGTCAACAGGTGGAAACAGTTAGTGGTGATGGTTTCTTTAAATATGTGTCAGAATGAAAACCTGATTTTAGTTTACAAAGTCTGAAGAGGAAACTTTTCTCAAGGTGATTGAAAAGGAGTTTCCTTCATACATCTGTGTGAACGCCTGAGGGCCACATCTGTCCCAGATGCCCATTTAACCCCAGACAGAGGAGAGGAGGAGGAGGAGGAGGATAAGGAGGAAACATGAAAGGAGAGTAGGAGGAAGAGGAGGAGAGGAGAGGAGAGGCAACGAGAAGAGAGGAGGAGAAGCCAGAGGAAAGGAAGTGAGGAGACAGGAGAGGAAGCAACAAGAGGAGAGGTGAGGAGAGGAAACATGAAGAGAGGATAATACAAGAAAGGAGAGGAAACAAGGACATTAGAGGAAACAAGGAGACAAGAGAGGAGAGAGTGGAGGAAACAAGAGGAGAGGAAAGGAAACGAGCAGAGAGGAGAAGGAGAGGAGACGTGTTGTTGTTTCTGGTTGTTTTCTGACTGACTGCAGTTATTTTTGTGTCAAATCAAACATGTTGTTTTATTTGTGTGATTCGGCCTCAGAGCTTCGACTGCAGATGAAACAGAGACGCCTGAAACTGAAAGAGACGAGTTTATTATTAAAGGTGGAGAGAGACTGACGCCGCCATGATCTCATTTCTGTGCTGTAATTACACCATTGTTGCTATTTTTAGACCATTTCTGAGGCGTTTCTATCAGCATTATACTGGGAGAAAAACTCTGAGATATCAAACACTTCATCACAGCCACATAACGTCTATAAAAATACACTTTAAAGGGAAACTTTCGGTCGCAGCCGTCTGTATCCTGTTCAGGAGAAATGTTGGCGTCTGATGCTCGGACCCTTCCTCTTTGACGTCTGACTGAAACCATCATCTGCCTCTCGCAGGAACAGACGTGGAGGCTTCACACGCCGCAATCAAACACTCGCTAAAATATGCTAATGCTGCTTCTTCACTGGAAACACACGTGCAGCCATGTTACACCTTTCGTTCTCTCACCTCTGGCCGAGAGCTTTTTGGTGTTGATGATTTTGGCGGCGTACTCTTGGCCTGTGCAGAGTTTGACACAGCGGCGCACCACTGAAAAGGCCCCCCTGGGAAACAAAAGACAGGAGACAGGAAGAGGAGGTGGGTCAGCTGCCATATAAGCTTTGTCAGCATCAGAGGAGCATCTCAGCTATCAGATTGACCTCACAGTCGTCCTGGACTCTGAATGCCTGATGCACACAAATCCAGGTTGTAGGTGGAGGCATCACCGCGGCGACCCCTCGCTTGTCAACCCAACACTGTAATCTACGTAAAGGATTTCACTTTCTAAGCACTTTTACGAAGAAATCCGTGCAGCAGATCGAGTTGAATCGCTTCTCAAACAATAATAAAAGGTTATAATCTACAAAACGTAAACTTTCTTCTCCATGAAATCAGTTTTTGTATAAATCTCCACAAATACTTGAATGAACAAACATTCAGACAAACAAACAAATAAGGTGCACTTAGGAACATTCACATCCAGGCGCCTCCTAATTATACTGACGGGGCAAAACAGCAAAACACTTCTAAGTGTGAAAGAGATGAAGATAAAACATAAACAAATATAAGCAAATGGCCGGCGCTTAAAGACTGAGCAAACAGGAATATACAGCATCTAAAAACTGTCAGGTACTCGGCCTCTCGTTCACCTGTTTTACAGACTGAATGATGATAACACTTACATAAGTAACATCCACGCAACAGCGCCCCCTGTGGTCACAGAATATGACGCGACACCTGTAGGGCTGCAGCTAACGATTATTTTCATTCATTATCAATTAATTTAGTCTATAAAATGTCAAAGAAATTGTGAAAAATGTGACATCACAGTTTCCCAGAGCACCAAAGACTCTTCATTTACTGTCAGAAAGGACAAAGAAAAGCAGCAAATCCTCACATTTAAGAAGCTGGAAGCAGCAAATGTTTTGACTTTTTGGCTTGAAAAATGAATTAATCGATTACCAAAATAGTTGACGATTAACACACGTGGGAGAAGTTCACCTTCAGGGCATTCTGGCAGAAACATTGACTTATTATTTTAACCCAAACCATGATTCCTAAACCTAACCAAACCATAGTTCTGCCAGAAAGCCTTTCTAACATGCTGTTAACGTTGTGAAACGGTCACAGTTTGGTTCGGTTCAGGAAAAGATCGTGGTTTGGGTTAAAATAATATTTACTTTTGGTTTCACACGGGACACGAACAAACAGCAGCTTCCTGGGTGGAAGTCAGTGTTTGACCCATCCATCCATCCCAACCTCGCTGCACAGACTTTGTCGCTCTTTATACTACGTCACCTGACTTCCTGAAGGCTTTCTGAGCGATTGATCGACTAATCGTTGCATCTCTAGACACCTGATTGGTCTCCAGGCTTCTCTCCTCCACCACTTGAACAACGTCAGCGGTGTGAGCGGCATCAAGCGGCGAGATTTAGAGGAAGAAAAGCAGCGAACTGTCGAGTGCGTGAGAGTTTTTTGGGGCCACGTTTGCTCATCAAACCCGACGGAGACGAAACAGAAACAAACAGAAATAAGCTCCTGTGACGTTTCACCGAGCTAATTTTATCTCACCTCAGTGTTCTTATGCAACGAAACGCTCTCACTGCCCTCAGAGCCTCTCAGCAGCTCTCCAGCCGGCGTTCATGATGATGTGAGTAAGTGAGGCGCAGCAGGACACTGCTTGGGGCCCCAGGCCGTTAGGGGGCCCCCCGAGGGCTTTACTCTACAGCCATGTCTCCAAGTGTGGCAACCGCAGTGACAGCAACCCCCCCTCCCCGCCCCTTAAACAACCAATGGATGATTTGCAATGACACCTCAGTAGGAAACCTCCCTGAAGGGGCTCCATGTCGGTCCCCTTGAATTTGCATGATTTATTGTTTTGGTTCTGGTTTTTATTCTTTAGATTTATATTTTGAACATTTCTACTAATTATATACTAAACTAATAGTTTATATTTCCTACATGTTTCTTTGGTGATTATTTTTAACATGGTGGTGATGAACGCTGGTTGGAGGGGCCCCCCTGGGAATTTTTGCCTACAGGGCCCCAACAGACTCGACATGACAGGTTCTCTGCAGGATCTGGATCCAGATCCAGAACCTGGAGTGGAACAAACCTCGAATCTAATCTTTTAAATTCTGCCTCTTTACTGACAAAACATTCAGGAAGCCAAAAAGCAAATATGTGAAATATCTGAAAAACCTTGAGTTCATCTTTGACCTTGGAAACAGAAGCAACGACATAATAATAGTCTTAACTCAAAGTCCACTTACTGCCTTTAAACCACATCTCATGACAACTTAGCAAGCTCTATCTGCTGATGAAGGCCGTGACATGTGGTTGAAAGCTCCAGAAATCGCTAATAAGTGGATCGTGCATTAAGATTATTATTAAGTTATTATTAAGTCAAACTTGAATATTAGCATGTGTTAAACATTTTAATCGTCAATCTTTGAGTTTTTAATTTTTTTTATGTGTTATAGTGTAATATTTTAAGTTACTTGTGGCTTTTGTTGCTTAAAGTTATACGACACTCAAAAGGAAAACAATTAGTCGATTAATCACTCAACAACAAACAAATTTAATATTAACATGTTTCGAGTAATTCAAAGTCGAACTTTGAGTTTTGTTGCTTTGATTCGATAAGGGATTGGAAAGGATTTGGATTTCACAAGCTGATTTGTGCTGACAAAATCAGTCAATTGATCGATTAGTTGGAAAAAAAGGAGAGTTAGAATGTGTTGAGTCCATCTTTGAGACAGACTCAGTCAGAGACCAGCTGGTGAACATAGTGCAGCATTTAGCAGCTAAAGAGCCAGATATTTCCCCCAGGAGCTGGTGGAGACCAAAACCAGAGCTAACAGAGAGGAAATACTGGACTTAGATTCATCAGGTGACACAAACACGACTCCACATGATGATCATGTTGCTCTGGAACTGCTGGATGTGGAAATAAGCAGCTGTTTTCTAACTAGTTCAACATATTAAACGTAAAAAGCAGCCAAAACATCAGTTATTGCAGGTTTAAACTGTCCATCGTGAGTCTGACAATGTTACAGGAGTGCAAATCGGTGGAGTCGAATCTTTTGAAACGCATTAATTAACATAAAGTCAAAAGACCCTAAACTTGATGTCCAACTAATCAATTTTCATCCACTGGAAAAACAGCAAATCATCACAATTAAGAAGCTGGAACAGGGGAACGTTTGGCATTTTTGCTTAATAAAACAGCTGATCTTGTTTCTGTCAATCGACTGATTTATTAATCAACTAACTTTAATTGAAGCCAACACCGGGTGCAACCAAAAACCCCTGACTCCAAAAACACTCGACTGGCTCAATATCCTGCCGTCTACACATCTGCATCATACACACACACACACACACACACACACACACACACACAAAAACCACCAAAAAGTGACAACACCAGCAAAACAGCAGTAAAGCTGTGTTATCAGTGAGGGCAGCTGCTGCTACTCCAGCATCTCGATTGTCTTTAACTTATCACATCACACACACACACACACTCACACACACACACTCAAAGCAGTCTGTAAAATCAAACATCACCATTATAACTGAACCCATCCACAGCTCCGCTCCACACTTGCTGTGGAGTAAATGTTCCTGTGAGGCTGAACGTTGCAGAGATCCTCTCTTCCCACGCACAACCTGACAGAGACACTGAGTCCACTCTGCAGCTACCCACTGTGGCCCCCACGGCCTCTCCAGCCTCTCCAGCCTCTCTCAGCGGGTCTCCTGCATGCTATTAGGGGCCACACACCCCCAACCTCTCTATTTCTGTTTCATCACAAGACACACCTCATTAGATCAGCAGCAGCAGCAGCAGCGTTATTATTCTCTGACTTCTCCACTGAGCTGCTGTGATTAAAGCCAGCTGATGATGAAGGAGCTTAATTCCGACACATCAGCTTCTCCCTGACATTAGGCCTGTTTGTCCCTAATTAGCCTTTGGGCAGAGAGGAGAGGGGAGGGGAGCGGGGTTGCCCAGAAGTGCTCCGGGGCTCCTGCAGCTCCATCTATCTGATGCCTCCTGCATTTAAACAAGTCTGATGGTGTAAAACAAACACAAAAATAAATAAAGAAGAAGAAGAAGAAGCAGCCATGCACTGAGACGGCATCGTGATTTTGCAGAGTCTAAGTTTGGAGCTCCGGAGCAGCGTGCGTTTTGTTGTGAAGGGATGGAGCTGCGTCCATCACCTCAGACCTCCATCCCCGGTGCTCTGTGCGGGAAGGGAGCTCGGGGACACCGGGTCAGGCTGCATGCAGGCAGGAGACTCAACACTAAGAAGCGTAATGTAACAGCGGCTTACTTGCCAAGCTCCTCGTACAGCTGGTATTCATCTGTGAAGCGCGTGCAAGTAGTCGTTGCCATGATGGTTCCTCCTCGGACGGGTGCGGGTGCCGAGTCCGAAATGCGCGGTGCGTCGCTGCGGACGGGAGGACCTCGGGCTCAGTCTCCGCCCACCTCAGACCTCCGGACGGCTGAGTGGTTCAGCTGCAGCCCGGCGCACGCACACACACACACGCACGGTCCCGGCTCGGATGGCAGTGTGGGGGACTCTCCGCTCTGCCGGGCGAGGAGCACGGACTCTTTAAATACCACACAAAATGCTAATGTGAGCTCACCACATGACGTGCCCCCCCTCCTGATTAAAAAAAAGGAAAAGACATAAAGAAAAAGTGAAATCAGAAGCTGACTGAAGAGTGCGGGGGAGCGCGTGCAGCTTTTGATTGCACATGATTATAAATGATATGTAATGGAGAGAGAAGCCAGCAGCCCGTAATGAAATTACTGCTCTTGTAAGTTACTGCCTGTCTGAATCTATTTCAGGAAACTCAAAAACATTTCTTTTAAGAAATGAAAGAAACATAATAACATAACAGTTTGATTTAGGCAAGGCCGGATCAACCTGTCAGGGGGCCCCAGGGCCAAAATATGCTGTTGGGCCCCCACTGACCCCCACCAGCTCCCGCCCTCTGTGCTCTGTGAATTCAATCATATACAGACTACCAGAGGTCGAGGAAGTATTCAGATATTTTTACTTGAGTAAAAGTGGCAGTACTGCAGTGTAATACTAAAGTATTTTAAAGTAAAAGTCCTGCATTCAAAAAAGCAGTACTGACGTATTATAGCATCAACATATATATAAAGTACCCCAAATAAAAGTACTCATTATGCAGAATGGCACATTTCAGAAACATATATATTATTGCATTATAATTATTGATGCATTAATGTCACTTTAAAGTTGCAGCTGGTCGATGTGGAGCTAATTTATGATTTTATATACTGCTGGGCAGCTTAATCTATAATAATATATCATGTTTTATTAGTTGATCACTGGTCACACCAGCATTTAAAGGAATAGTTTTTGGCATTTTTGGTAAATATTTCTTATTGACTTTCTTGGCGAGAGTTAGATGACAAGATCAATACCACTCTCGTGTCTGTACGCTAATGAAGCTAGCGCTAAACGAGCTAAACAGCTAGCCTGGGCTGGAGTCTCCACTGGTTACCTGGCAACCACATGGTGATGATGACAACACTTCAGGAAGTCACTGCACCCGGCCAAGAAACAGTCCCCGTTTCCAGTCTTTATGCTATGCTAAGCTAAGCTAAGCATCTGTGATGACAAACAAGATATAATGTGTTAATTAGTGTTGAGGTCCTTTTGTTACCTTTGGACAGAGCCAAGCTAGCTGTTCCCTGTTTCCAGTCTGTATGCTAAGCTAAGCTAAACGGCTGCTGGCTGTTATGCTTTTACACTTCTGTAGGCTACGTGTTTTGTACAGTTTGAACAAACGAGATATGTGTTTGTTACCTTTAGACGGAGCCAAGCTAGCTGTTCCCCATTTCCTGTCATTATGCTAAGCTAAGCTAACCAGCTGTGATGCTTTTACACTTCTGTAGGCTACGTCTTTTGTACAGTTTAAACAAACCAGATATAATGTGCTAATTAGTATCGAGGTCCTTTTGTTACCTTTGGACGGAGCCAGGCTAGCTGTTCCCCCTGTTTCCAGTCTTTATGCTAAGCTAAGCTAACCAGCTGCTGGCTGTGGCTTCATATTTATCATACAGACATGAGAGTGGCATCAATCTTCTCATCTAGCGTTCGGAAAGAAAGCAAATATTTTCCAAAATGTTAAAACTTTTCCTTTAAAACGGCAACCTTTTGCGCTGAAATCAATTAATTTAAATGTAATTGTTGCAATCAATGGATTCATTCTCAGTGGATTTCTTGGCAGATTTGTCACAACTCGACGGGTGATGGTGAATATTATGTTTATGGAAGAAACTAAGATATGATGTAAGTTCCTGGGCTGCTTGTAGGTTTTTGTATCCTCCCAAAGTAATAATTTGTGATTTGTTAAAATCCAAAATATAATAGCGAGTCATGCTGCAGTGGACGTCGACTTGTCTTAGAATATGGAGAGTAACCAGGAAGTAAACAGGAACTCATTCATTACTCCACTCTGTCTTTCCATCTTCCTTTTCCCTCTCATCAGCACATTATCAACTCATTCTTTCCATTTGGAGAGCGGAAAGATGGATGGATGAATTTTAATGATGTCTGTGTATCAGAAGGTTTCACAGCGTTATCTCTGAGCAAATGGATGCATGAATGGATGCAGGAGAAGATGAGCGGAGTCAAGATGGCTTAACAGCATCGTTTTAGCTCGTTAGATGATGGGAAGACACGTTTCCCTTTTTGTCTGATGAAGATTAAGACTAAGACAGATGTTCCTAACAGGGAACTAATTTATGTATTAATGAAGTGAGTGATCAGAGTGAAAGGAACAGAAAGATAAATACTAGATAATACATACTAGATGAGAGTACTGCAGATGAGGGCAGAATATCTGAGGAAAGTCTTACCTCTCTTTATGTACTCCACCACTTTTTAATAAACATACTTTAGAAGGACTTCATGGTGGCTTTATTAATAGTTAATAAGTAGTTTTTTGTGGTTTATCACTAATAAATAATTTGTAAGAACAACGTTTGGGTTGTCGATCCCTGAAATTCACAAGCTACCCGGCAGTTTATACAGTAAAAACTTAGCCATGTTGCTAAGACGTCCTTTTCCTGGTTGTTGTATCGTCCATCTGCTATTTTATTATGATAGATGACAAATTAAAGAGAGACCAGAGCACAAGTTCAGTCTGAACCAGCAAACACCTTGAAGAGGAGACGAAAATGATTTGTCTTCAGGTTGAAAGTAACTCAGTAACAAGAAGTCAGTTTCCATCCACCTGCTTTTATGAGCATGTTTTAATTTGTGCATAAAAAACTTGCAGTAAATCAAGAAAAAAACTTGAAATATCAGATGTGTGTGGAGCGATGAGGAGGCTGTAACCTTCCTCACATTAACACATGAAACCAACAGAAAGCTCGTATCTCCATCAGGTTTTCTACGTTGTTTTCCATCGTGAATAAAAATTGAGCCAAAAAGCTCCTGATGTTCACATAACAGTCATGGATGGAAACACATTAATTTGCATTTTATTTAGCTGATTTCCTGGAAATTCGGTTAAATATTTGCGCTACATTTGGATGGAAAACTGGCTACTGAGAGACGAGTAAATGCTCAACAGTTTGGGGGAATTGGTGTGAGAATAAAAATGAAAAATCACTCAGCAGACACTGTAGAGTTAATAAATAAAGAGCAAGACAGTTAACAAAGCACACAGATTTATCAGATTTCTGCCAAAACATCAAATAAATGTTTGATATGATGACACGTCCTCGTCCCACCTGCTCCAAATCTGCTCTCACAGTTACAGACAAACGTCCAACACAACAGACCGGCAGGTAAACGTTGGCTTCACTACGACCAGTTCTGTAGATAAACCAGGATCCAGTTCATGTTTGGGTTCTGAGCCTCAGAACTGCACCGCGCTGGGCGGGATGTCGAACAAGGAGGGGTCGAACTGCTGCCCTTTGAACGGCGACCCTTCGGCGTCCCAGCCCTTCTTCAGCATGTCGTGCACTTTCTGTGGAGAGACACGCAGGAGGACATGTTCAACACTGCATGCACCACTCACGCTGATCTAGACCACAGTGCCATCTAGAGGTGAGTCAACGTGCTGTAAGTGACCAAAAGTGCAAATGATGGAACATAAAAATAAAAGATGCAGCAGGATTTGCTCTCTAATAATGTCAAATTAATAAAATAATTCAGGCTTCAAATCAAAATCCTGGTAAGTTTTAAATCCACAACTCATGCAGCCTGTGAGAACCAAAAACACTCGCCTTCCTTCATAATATCATTACTTTTTAACTCACTGCTGGTGACTCTCAGTGACTAATAAATATCACTGTGCTGACATGTCTGAATGAAGCCGTGCTCCTACTGTTTACTTCTGTTGTGCTTTGTGCAACCAGAGACCACTGCTGCCTTCTCCATCCTCTCTTTCCAACCTGTAGAATAGGGCACGCCCACTGATGGCGTCACGGTTCACACTTCACGTTGAGGAAAACCTGCTGTTTTTATACTTTTCAGGTTCTGAACCAATTTATTTTTGGTGGAAATGCTCCGAACGGTTTAAAATTAGGTGCACGAGTAACCTGCATGTAAACCAACTGACTGTTCTGTATTGTTTCTGTGTGTTGAGTCGGGCCCTCACCATTTCATGACTCTGCGGTTTGCCCTGCAGCTTCTGATGGTAGTCGAAGGTGAGTCTGTCCAGGACGGCGTGCTCCTCGTCGTCGACTGTTGCCATGGAGCGCTCGCGGTTGATTTGGTTTATATCAATCTCCTCCTCTCCTTTCAGCACCGCGTTCCACCAAACCTCGGAGGTCTTGCTGAGTGACAGCTGGAAGGCAAACACGGTGAGATTAAATTATAAGTTGTTTGGTTTTAAAGTTATTCATATGGACAAAATCGCACGCGCGTGTGTGTGTGCGTGTGTGTACTCACGACCACGCAGTGTCCAGGCTCCAGACTCCACAGAGAGTTTTCCGTGTTGATCTTGTGAGTGAACTCTCCCTCCATCAGTGTTTCCTCTTCGGCTCCCTCCCTCACACACACTTGCATGCTGCCGGTCTGCAGACTCACTCTGACCTGAGGACAGCCAGCGGGACACAACAAGTCATGAGGAACAGCCGCGGTCGCTGACGTGACAACGGTATTCCCGGTGCGTCAGGTGGTGGAGCAGACTGCGTTTACCTGTCGGCCTTTAACGACCGTCTTGGGCACAAACACGCGGACCTCCACGTCGGTGTAGTCCTGAGACCAGCTGTAGTTTTCTCTCACCGCCCCGTTATAGCTGTCGGGGTCGGACTGAAACTTCTCCTGACCCCTGAAACACAAAACGCACACGGGCGCAAAATGATTTAATAACCCATAATTTGCCTCACTGTGCAAGTTGGTGGAAACAATCTGTATGTTGGTTCGTCAAGTCTCTGTAGGTTTCAGCTGGTCTTCAGTAAATTGTAATGGTTATTGTTTCAGATGCTCCACACCCAAAATACTTAATTATAATAATCAGGGCCGCAACTAACAAATATTTTGATCTGCAAATTATTTTCTCGATTAATCGTAGTCCATAAAATGATAGAAAATAGTGAAAAATTGCCATTACAATTTACGTGAAGTCTAAGATGAAGTCATCAAAAGGCCAAAACCAAAAGACATTCAGTTTAAAATCACATGAGACAAGAGAAGCAGCAAATCTTCACAATTGAGAAGCTGAAACTGGAGAATTTGAGGCATTTTTGCTTGAAAAATGACTTAAATGATTAATCGACATTGTTTCTTAATCGTTACTGAGATAAACAATTAATGGTGATTGATTTAAGGAGCTATCGCCCAGCCCTATACTCCACTATATCCTGGATACTATTAGTTCTCTGTTTCATCCCACGTCCCATCTTCACCTGTCTGGAGATTATACATGAAGATTTTACTGACTGCAGCATGTGGATTCACTGAGTAATGTCATTCTCAATAGACTGCAGCTGTAGCTGTGATGGACAGAAACACGTTTACGGACGTTACTCACTTTTCTGCTGAGTTCGTGCCGGCTGCAGCTGCCTGCTCTCCCTGAGCTGACTGACCCAGGCCGCCGCCGCTGCTGTCGGGCTGAGGGCTGACAGTCGCCTCTGCTGAAACATCCCGAGCGTCCGAGGGCGAGCTCTCCGTCTGCGCCGCCTCTGTGCTCGGCTCCTCGGCGCCCTCGGGAGGCTCGGCTGCGATCTCCAGCTCCTGAACTGCCGGAGGAACACAGCGACTCTCCTCTCTCTTCTGCAGCTCGCTCAGCTGCCTCTCTCTGTCGTGCTCTGCCACCTTCTCAAACAGCTTAAATGTCTGAAGAGGGAATCAAAGATTACATATACAGAGGGAGGAGGAACCAAACTAGCTGCTGCTGCTGCAGTTGGTAAACTAGCTGACTCTTGGCTCCCTGTAGCGCAGGATCTTACACCTCCTGGATGAGTTCTGACATTTAAAGAGAAACTTAACACCTCTGGAAATCTTATTTTTGCTGACCTCCAGTGGTTTCACTTCTCACCTTGCTGCAGTGATGCACATGCGTGACATCACCGGGTGTGGATACAGGTGCAACAAATGGTGCTTCTCATTTGTCTTTCACGTCTCCTCGTTTCTCTCACTAGGTCTCCCACTGAAGATGTGAGGAGAAGAGAATAGAGGAATCGAGGAAAGTTTTTAGAGAAATGAGACGCCTGAACAGCCATCTGAAGCGACGACAGCACAGCTGGACCAGCTGCCAGTCTGCAGGTGTCAGCTGCAGACTGAGCTCTGCTGAATGTGAAAGATCTCTGCATGACTCCCCTAAATAAACAGTTTGACAACCATCTGCACATTCATTAAAAACCTGTGTTTTCTATTTATATCGTGAACAGATCCGTCAAAGCACAAGTTACTGCTCAGACACTGACAGCACATAAAGTCTTCAACTCTTTATTTATTTATGAATTATTTAATGTTTTTACTGCTGAGAGACAGACTCAGACTCACCTCCTCTCCCTGACAACAACATCATCCATGATACAGTTTAAAATGGGAAAATGACCAACAGTGAAAAGAAAATCTTCCTTTATCCTTTATTAAACTGATTCAATCACTTTAACTAGATGGTGAATCAGTTATCGTTACTTGTCCTGGTATAAAACTGTGCTGATGTAGCAGCCCAATCACTAATTGATTTCCAATAAAGGGGTGTGTAAAAGAATTCCACGAAGGATAGCCTCACGTATCCTCGCTCAAGTCCCCACTGGACAGAAACAAGGGAAGTGAGATGTCCTTCACGATGGCGGACCAGACCAGATCAGTTTCCGAGTCACCCGAGGAGCGAGGAGACATGAAATAAGGCAAATGAGAAGCACCCAAATCCCCCTTCAGACCACACCCATCAATAAAGCTGGCTGTGGTCAGAGGTTAAAACACCTGCTGTTGAGTTACTCTTTAATAAAAGAGGAAATACAGACATGGCATCACATTTTTCAGCTCCATTCCCACTGCTGTTGAATTTAAATCCTGTCAGTACTGTGTTACAATAAATACGTCTTTAGAAGCACTGACACCACAGTATGACATAGCTTTAATGCTGCAGGTACAACCTTATGGTATAATATAATACATCACTTTCTCCTTTGATCTGATGCACTTCTGCCAACTGTGCTCTAAGACTGTAAATGCATTCATTGAACTCTGAATGATTTCTGGTTCTTTTCACACAACTAACACATAAAAACATAGATTGCAAAACGTATAACAATAAATGCAGTGTTAAATGTTTTGCAGATTTCAAATTAATTTCTTCACAATATTCTCAATCTTGTTCCCAGTGAAGAGACTCATGTTGCCAGTTAATTAGGTACAGCTAGTTAAAAATAATGCAGTCTAATACAACAGTGCTGCAATAAATCCTCCTTCATCAAGGTTTTGTTGAAACTGTTTTAGAGACGTGTTGATTCAACTGTACGATCATTTTGGAGGATGTAGTTTGTGGTGCTGCTGAACTGTGTTGCGTTATAGAGTTTCTGTTATTTAGCCTAGCCTCATTGTTATAACTGGGGTGGACAAAATAATAGAAACACCTCTCTAGCTAGCTAGCTAGCTAGCTCTAATAATATCCCAAAGAATTACCAAACTGTCAGAGGAGATCAGTGAGTGCTACACCACCACAGATTTGTAGCTAACATACCGGTAACTTAACTAAGATTTAAATGTTTAGCGGCAAATAATAGCAACACAGGTGCCCAGACTGTAACTTAGTCGCTCTTTACCATGTTGTCATGGCACTGAACATATTTCACATGTTGACAAACTTCACCTTAAACACCATCTTCTCCGCCACACCAGGAGGGAAGCCCATCTTGTCGTTGGGACTTGACAGCAGGCGATAAAAGTCCGTCTTGCGGTACAAAAACCCAAAATAGACCTGTAGAAAGTCCTGAATGTTTCCAACGTGCTGCAGGATCCCCAGCAGAGCGTTGTCGTACATCTCTGTCATCTCCAGCGGCGACGCCATCGCGGCTTTTAACGTTTCTCCGTGTTCACTAACCTTTAAAGTATCCCAACCGACAACTTACGTACCCGTCAACCAATACAAGTTTATAAACAAGTGGGACTTGCTGTAACGTTTCTTGACGCCTGCGTTCCTCCTTCCAGAACAATAATAATACTTCCGGTTCCACATTTTCAAAATAAGTGTACAATCTCACAAATACGTAACGTTTGACTAAATTAATCGCACACAAAAACAAAACGTAATCATAAAGATAGAATATCGCATTATGTATAAATTAACAGTGCTAATAATTATAACAATCAATTTATTAGACGCTATCTTTTCTCTAAACTATTTAATTTTTATGTATCCGGTTAGTACAGTTCAACAGTCGTCCGGTGGAAACACATGCATGACTGTAGAATAAACAGTTCCAGTGTACGGGCACCGTTTCCCTGCGAAATAACAATTTATAATCATTGCCGTGTTGCAGATTTAATTATATGTTAAAACTATAACGGCACTAGAAAAAAAAGAAATTAGAGAAAATAGTGTGAGCTTGCGTAGTTATCTTTGTACGCTCCCAACGTTTTAATATTCAAAAAAACATGGCGGCGTCCTTGAGCAGCACAGGCAGCGTGAGGCTTCTGGTAAGTAAAAATAACATTTAAACGTTTAATACATTGCTATGAAATCATGTTGACATTGTATATAATGGTGTGCTCTGGTTAATTCATGATGTACAGTTTGAGAGCGTGTTTATTTAGAAGCTAACGGTTTAACCTACCGGTAGCTAACATAGCTTCAGTGTCATATCTGGATGTTGTTAGCCTTAAAACGTTTGATACCTCTGAGTTGCTCCTTCTCTACACCGTCTAACAGAGCAATAATACTTTACTAACGGTGTCACACATATTCAGTTTGCTTAGCAGTTAGCTAGTTAAATGCTCTCAGATAAATCTTTCTATTAACACCTTTCTGTGTGTCTTTAACAGACAAAATGACACAAATGACAGCATATAGTGTGTTAAAATGTATTGACATTGGCATAATCAAGGGTGGATTACCAGTTTGGCTAAGCTGACAACTGCACCGGGGTCCCAGACCCTCATGGTGCCCGAAGACTACTACTTTGTGGTAATTTTAATATACTGAACATTTGTTAATACTGCAATATCCTCTTGTAGAGTGGTCTTCAGTTTAATTATGGTTTTAAGGCCTTTATTATTTTAGTACATATCGTGCATTTTACTAAATAAATGTGTACTAAAACAAAGTAGTAGAAGGGTTCAATATGGACCCACGGCTCATTTTCCCCGCGGCATCCTGTTGGTTTAATCTGACAACAGCTCTGCCATAATTTCTACCTTTACGAAGAGAATTATGGTGAGTTTTTGTTGACGGTGATATAATTAGTTTTTAGAGGTTTACAAAGGGTGATATACAACCACAGGCTTTGGCCAACCCTTATTTGAGTGCTTATAAAAGCCTTCTGTTCTCAGCAGTAGTTGTAGTAATCTGATGGTTTTTACTCTCATGGTGTTTCCTCTGTTCTCTCTGCAGAGTGCCTTAGCCAGGTCCGGCTCATTATGCAGCTCCTCTGGAAGCAGAGCCCTCCACGTCACTGCAGTGTGCTGCAAGGTAAACCCTGCCCTCCAGACATCATCATAGATAACCATCGGACTGTAATATGTGTCTTAAGACTGCTGTATCAAAGGAGAGATCACATTATTTCAAGTCTGTCTTAAAACAATACTCACACCTCCATATGGACATTAAAACAGGTTGACCATTAAGAGATCCCGTCTTACTGCGCTGTCAATGTAAGAGATGGGGGGACAAAATCCACAGTCCTCATTGTGTGCAAAAATACATTATTAAGTTTAGCTGAAGCTAATATATGAAGCTTTATCAGAGTTAGACAAATCAAGCTGGTATCTCCAAAGTTAGTCTTTTTATTCCTTGAATATTTGGGATGAATTAATTAATTAAATGCTCATTATTGTGTCATTCATATGTTTCCAAACAACAACAGATAAAGTCCAAAAATTAAAAAAACAAAACAGCTAAAGCATCTTTCACAGTCCAATCTTCAGAGCATCACTGAGTACAACAAAATTCATAAATCACTGGCAAAAACATTTATTAAGTAGTACTGGGAAAATCTAAATAAATACTAATTAAATTATCTATCTTGCTTTCACATAATTGAAATGTTTCATTTTGCCGTCCACTGTCTGAATGTGGACGTGTCTTGAAGCTGTAGGTGAGAAGTGAAAACTGTCAGCTCTCCCCTGATTCAGATTGAAGCATGCAGAAACTGAAGTTTGGGATTTTGCCTGAGGGCAGAATTAGCACTCCTGCTTTCAGATCAAGATACCTTCTTAACAAAGAAATGAAAGACATTTGGTCCTCTTTCTCTCTCTCTTTTGTTTTCCACCAGAATCGAGCAGCTCGTGTCCGAGTGGGGAAAGGAGACAGACCTTTGACCTATGAGGAAGCACTTCCACCTCATCACATTGGCCACCGCAAAGGATGGCTGTCGCAGCATACCAGTGAGTATGACCGAGCTCATTATAGAGCCACTTAACAGCTTGAATACACCCCCTCCCTTCACATTTTCTATCCAGAATTTCTGAGGTTTGTTTGTACAAGGACTCTAGTGGTTTAATGACTGTTTGTTTCTCCAGTTATCTAATTATCTTGGCTGAAAGTAGTATTTGTTTTTACCAGAATTAAGCCGAGATACTTAAATTCAGCAACTATATCAGCCTTTTCACCCGTGATGAGAATGCTGTATAATTTACCAACTTGGTAATAAAAGCAATAAAAGTGGATTCAGTACTGTATGTTTCAGGACGACTCTCCTTCCCGTTTCTGCCAGGTAACCTCAGAGGGGAAGAGGGAGCAGCCGAACGTACCACAGAGGACGTGTTCATCAGGCGTTTCATGTTCGGGACCTTCCACAGCTGCCTGGCCAATGAGATCGTGATCAAAAGGCGCGGCAACATGCTCGTCGTGTGCGCTCTAATGTTACAGAAACTGTCACCACAGAAGTTTTACTTCTTGATTGGCTATTCAGAGACACTCCTGTCGCACTTCTACAAATGCCCCGTCAAGTTAGAGATTCAGACCCTGCAGGATAAAGCTGTGTACAAGTACCTCTGATGGAACTGTGTTAATACTAACTAAACGGTTCTTCTAGAGATAGGATACCGCCAGTTGGATTTTGTTCTTGTTTAAAATGGTGGCTTCCTGCTCACAGTGATGTCATCTTGTTTTCACTTTGCCCAAAATGGATTCAAAGGTTTTCAGCCTCTGTGCTTCTGTGAAACGAACTCTTAGAATTAAATAAAATACAATCACGTGTGTCACTGAAACAATCTCCCTGAAATTTGTTTAACAAATATAACAAACACAAGGTTTAATATACTGGATGTATGTTTATACCGCAGTTCACTATGTTTCAACCAGATGTTATTTACATATGAAGATGTCATGGTGTCTTATCATCATGGTGTGTAAGTCAGGAGAAGTTCAAGTTTGTGTATTTATTTAAAGAAATCTAGGGGAGTGTTTCATAAAGTAAGATTACCAGTTAAACCAGACTAAATAAATCCATCTTTTTAATCAGAAAATTCTGTTTAATAAAGGATGTTTAAATAGGCCTGACCTAAGTTGTTTTTTAATTTAATGTTTATTTTTACAGAGACATGTCTATAGCATGAACCAATGCCACAAACCATAGCACTTAGAGCCTAAGCTAGTTTGCAATGCCCAAATCTAGAGGGGGACGTTTTTTTTAAATACACAAAAGAACAAAAAACAGCGCAAAACACAAACAATAATACAATAAGACTTCCAGACTAACCTCAGGCCACTTTTCAGGCTTCTTCTGAGGCTTAACTCGTGTTACAATCAGTCTGCCGGACTGAAACACTGTTTCCTCCAACGTTCCTCCCCGAAAACATGACTCCATTTGCAGTACGTGACATACTGCCAATAAACAGCTTTTACCCCTGGCTGTAGCCTCACAGCAAGCAGCATTTACACCATGTTTTCTCTT
Organism: Macquaria ambigua; assembly: GCA_008360985.2. Taxonomy (NCBI): domain Eukaryota; kingdom Metazoa; phylum Chordata; class Actinopteri; order Centrarchiformes; family Percichthyidae; genus Macquaria; species Macquaria ambigua. The sequence goes on along the minus strand of VMKM01001523.1, from coordinate 76,203 downwards.
TAAATGTCACTTGAATAAAATTAAACTGAAGATATCTATAAAGTATTTCCACCATAGGGAGGCTGTTATTATGTCACTTGTACAAACACGTTCCCAGAAAGTGCCCATTATTTTACTTTGTTGATAAGAAATAATTGACTAAGTCCCTCTATTTAGTATTTACAAGCTGTATATGAACATTTAATAAATGGTTTATAACACTAATATAGCTGTAAGCAGATATGTGTTTATTAATGTATTTGACAACTATAACTCCTGTGAGGTATCTGTAAGTGCTGGCTGCTATATGAACAGATAATGAACAGTTGTAATGATATAAAATGTGTCTTCATAGGATAATTATAATTGTTGACAAATACTGTACATTAAGTAACATTAAAAATGTCCTTATATCTGCTTACAACTACATAACTGTTATAAACCATTTATTAAATGTTTATATACTAACTAAATGCTAAATAGTGCACTGTAATCCGTTTTTACTGTGCGACACCCTCTCACACGACACAGCGCATTGAAATGCTTCTTTGGATTTATTTTTAATTAATCTCATCACAGTGCAAATACATTCACATTTAAAGGCACATGAGCCTCGTCAGTGCAGATACAATGCACGCAGGATTAAAGCGTTCATTTTAAATGTCACCGTGTGAAATTTCCCTTGAAGTCCTCAACACATCTCTAAAGTATCACAGGACTTTTTCCCCCATCTTCCACGTTAAAAAAGGCTCTTAAATGACCTCATTAATACCTAGTGTAAAATATTGTGATAACCAAACATCAGGATTCAAATTTTAAAAAGCTGTGTCCATTCTTTAAATCTGAGGCACAAAATTGGAGCAATAATTGGACAAACCAAATGGTGTCCAATCAAGAAAGAAAGTTTTTGTCTTAACTTGTTTCATCAGAAGTGCTGCGGAGATAAAAGTATGAGCACAAAAGTTCAAAAATATTAAAGAGAACAGAGCTGTATACTATATAGGTTCAGCTTAAAGAAATAGTTTGACATTTTGGGTAATCTTGTCGAGAGTTAGATGAGAAGATTGACGCCACTCTGTACGGTAAATACGTAGATTGAGCCAGCAGCCGGTTAGCTTAGCTTAGCATAAAGACTGAAAACAGGGGGAAACTGCTAGCCTGGCTCTGTTAAAAGGTAACAAACCCACCTTGCAGCACCTCTAAAGCTCACTGTGAATTATCGTTTTTTCCACTTCAGTTTTTGTATGAATTACACAAACAAGACATAACGTGTTGATTACTGAGCTTGAATGGTGCCGATAGGTGGATTTTGTTACCTTTAAACAGAGCCAGGCTACCTGTTTTCTTTGTGCTAAGCTAAGCTAACAGGCTGCTGGCGATAGCTCTATATGAAACGGACGACATGAGAGTGGTATCAATCTTCTTATCTAATTCTCGGCAAGAAAAATCGAAGAAGCGCATTTCCCAAAATGTTGAAGTATTCCTTTAGAGATGATCGGATTAATGCCACAGCAGTGTACCAGCAAAACTCGTCGTCCTCATCGTTAAGAACAAACATGTGACAAACACTAGCAACATTTTGTTTCTGTGATTGGTAAAATGTTCAGAGGGCATTTTGAACACTGAACAATGTAAAGAACAAAAGTATGTTTATAGTGCAGTTTATATCCAGAAACACATTACAGGATCATAGAAAGTCCCATCTGCACCATATGAACTGGGCAAGGAGTTTGTCTATCATAAACTCTTGAAATTATGAGATATATGAGCACAGCTCAGGAAAATAATTATAATTTTTCACAGCAGACATTTTGACTTGTCATAGTAAGAAGAGCACAGGTGTTACTAATAACATTCAAGGAAAAGTTCGACATTTTGGGAAATATGCTTATTTGTACATAAGTACAAAAGTGTAAAAACGACACATTGGCGTTTTACAGGGGTTACGCGCCAGACCCATTTCTTGGTCAGGACCCGTTACCCGGCAACCAGCAGAGACTCCAGGATGTTACTGGTCCCGACCAAGAAATCAGCACATTTTGTTGCCGTTGGACAGAGCCAGGCTAGCTGTTTCCCCCTGTTGTCAGTCTTTATGCTAAATTAAGCTAAGCTAACTGACTTCTGGCTGTAGCTTCATATTTAGCATACAGACATGAGAGTGGTATCAATCCTCTTATCTAACTCTCAGCAAGAAAGAAAATTAGCGTATTTATTTCCCATAACATAAAACTATTCCTTTAAGCTTAAACAAGTCGTTATAGGGGTGTTCTTAGCAGCAGAACTAAGCATAACAGAAACAGTCTTTATGCTAATTTAAGCTAACTGTCTCCTGGCTTTACCTTTTATGTTTAGGGTACAGACATGAGAGTGGTATCGAACTTCTCATCTAACTCTCAGCAAGAAAGCGAATTAGCGTATTTCCCAAAATGTCGAACTTTTCCTTTAACATTGGCCCCGTTCTATTCAAGTGTCCCAGTCAACCATGACAGAATGACAGTGAGCCAGCAGTCACAATACCAGGACCCTGAAACTGAAGCAGCTGAACAGAATTCAGCCATCAGTAAATGTATTATTCACACCTGTGCTTTTCCTTCCAAGACGTCAAAATTTCACAGTAGGAAACATTGTTATGAAAAAAAGGCCTCTCCAACTATCATACTTGTGGTAAAAGTTGCCGTTATCGGGTCAGATAAACCAAACCCCACCTTCCACTGCGAGTATGAGTAGTCTGTGTTAGGCAGCTTGTCGCCTCTTCTTTACTTGATGTTGCGGCAGCTGTCGCCCTCACAGGACTGGAGCTTTATGAGCCGCTGGTTCATCGCCTGCAGGACGGACGGGTCCACCTTCTTCACGATGTTCTCCAGCTGGTGGGGGTCCGACGTCAGGTTGTACACTTCCACAAACGACTGGGGACACAAAGAAGGACGGACGCTGAGCTTCACATCTGTTATTTTCTTATACAAAAGACTCAATATATGCATCACCAGTATATTAAACACAGTCCTGCTGCACCTCGCTGTCTGCAAACTCGCAGTATTGTAGGTTGTTGTCGCCGTCGAGGGTCCTGACGCAGGCGTAGGTGTTGTTGTAGGCGTCTTCGCACACGCAGTCTGGGAAACATTGCTGAAGAAGAAGTGTTGAGTTAGTGCTGCAACTAAGAATTAATTTTTTCACATTAAAGCTTGCATTCCTGCAGTAGGCAGCCAATAAAAGACACAGGAATGCATTTCCTTCTCATAACACATTTTGTAAAGCCCATGTTTTAAATGTTTTGAATATTTTGAAACATCAGAAGTGGCATGTATTTCCATTTTATGCAGCTTTATACTTCTACTCCACCACATCTCAGAGGCAAATATTGAACTTTTACTGATCTACATTTGTCTGACAGCTTTAGTTACTTTACAGATGACAGGTTTTTTTTAATATCCTCCTGTCCAGTGAAAACCACGTATCTCCAGATGTGTTGATTTTGAATGTTTGTGATAAACTGAAGGATGAAGAGTTCCTTTATGTGTTGAGAAGCTTCAGCTAAATAAACTCTTTAAACCCCCCCTTGAATCAGCTGGAAAATGCATCGCCTCAAAGCTGAAAACAGGGCTGTTTGCTGATTTATTTTATTTAATGTTTATTTGTATAGGGACAAGTATGTAGCATAAACCAACGCCACACACCACAGTATTTATAACCTAAGCTAATTTGCAATGCCCGTCCCTAGATGGGCCTTTAAAATACATAACACTCAGCAACACGTACACAAGAGACAAAACACAGATTCAACAACAGGTACAAACTTTAAAAACCCAAACTCAGAACTCAGCAAGAGAATACAGACAGAACAATACAAGACACAAGCTAATCAATACTGCACCAGAAAACAAGAAGCCTGACTGATCCCTCTTTAAAAACGATCCCAATGATCCCAGTCAGGATCCAGTTTGAGTTCTGTAGGTAACGAATTCCACGTGTTAATCCCCCGAACAGAAAAAGCAGTTTGACCAAATGAGGTTTTACGCAAGGGCACCTTACAATACCCGTTGGATGCTCCACGTGTTACTGAGCCTGAACCTCTGAGTGGAACCACAAGGTCACGGAGCACCTCGGGAGCCTGGTTATGTAGGCATTTATAAATAAGTTTAAGATTAGCAAATTTAATATAATGATCAAAACTTAACATATTTAATTTCTTAAGAACACGGCAATGATGCGATCTTATTGGTTTCCTGTCCAAAATTGCTCGATTGTAAATCATCATAAGAGGTTTGGTGAGTGTAGCTGCTGCTTGTGACCAAGAAGTTAAACAACAACTTAAATGTGAAAAGATCACTGAGCGCACGAAACTATTTGCAGCATGGAATAGCAGGCAGTCTCTAATAAGTCTAAATGTGTGTACGTTTGCTTTTGTAACCCTGCTCACAATTTTAACGTGCTTCTCATGAAAAGTTAAACTTTCTTTAGAGATACGTGGTTCTCACAGGACACACAATGCTCTTATAGACCATGATGCATTGCTGCAGATGAAACTGGCCAACAGGATATAAAGGAGTTCAAATGAGCTGAAACATCTACAGCAGGAACATTAATCCAGAAACATCAACTGTTACTGCAACATGAGTACTTTTACTGCTGATAATACTTACATACTTTAACTCAAGTAAGGTTCTGAATGCAGGACTTTTACTTGTAGTGGAGTATTTTCACAGTTACTTAAGTAAAGGATCTGAATACTTATTCCACACTGCCACTTGCTGTTCTGGAGCTTTCAATCATATCACACGGTCTTCCTCAGTTTGCCCAGTTGTCATGTTATTGTACATATTCAAATCTCCATTCCTCTGAGCACTTTAAGATCATGCGATATGGTCAAAAGCTCCAGAACAGCTAATGAATATACCTTGTGTGGTGAGATTATTTTGGCATTTTTGCTTCGAGTGTCAACATTATTCTGTTGATCAATAGTTAAACTTGTTATCTGCACAGTCTTTTCCTGTGGTAGATACTCACAGACAGTCCAGGGCCGAGTTTGGGACAAGCGGGATCTGTTGTTGGATGTCCCTCTCCGGTGTATTCAACAAGGAAAAAGGGACGTGCTGTGCCGTTACGCAATGATGGAGCCTAGCGAGAGGATTTAAAGTTAGTTTTAGGTTATTTAAGATCGAAGAAAAAGAAACATTTAGGACCATTTAAAGAAACAGCTGACCATCTGAGAGAGGAAAGACTGTCCGTCCACATTCACAGAGGACAGGTTGACACCAGATATGTCCAGTATGGTGGGAGCCAGATCAATATTCAACACTGGAGCCTGAATGAGTCCAGCAATATAAAGAAAAAGACTTAAAAACAAACTGAAATCAAGGATTACGCCACATTTCTGCATTTTATAACAAATATAAGTAAAACGTGTGTGTGTGTGTGTGTGTGTGTGTGTGTGTGTGTGGTGTGTGGTGTGTGTGTGGTGTGTGTGTGTGTGCGCTTGTGACCTGCAGCATCTGGTTTGGTTTGATGCCAGGACCACGGACCATGAGCGGGACCCTGATGTCAAATTCATACAGCTGCCTCTTATCAATGGGCAGAGAGAACTGACCTGAAAGAGCGGAGACAGGTGATCACTGTGAGGCAGCACACAGACAGGAAATACATCACCTGACACCACCTGAGGACCACAGAGAGGAGGGACTTTGGGTGGAGCGCGCTCAGACCTGTGTGGTAGCCGTTGTCCGAGGTGTAGAAGATGTAGGTGTTGTCCAGTTCCTTTATGCTATCGAGTTTCTTCACCAGCAGCTCCACCATGTCGTCCACAGATAACAGCGTCTGCCACCTGCAGGAGGATCATGATCCACACTCTTTAGAGTTTTTTTGTTTTGGTCATAACATGCAGTGAAATGCAGAGTGGCACTCTCTTCAGGCTGCGCTAAAAAAGGCTAATGTCTAATAAAGAATGAGAGTAAAAATAAGAAATAGGAAAATAAATATAAAGGATAACATTTCAGTCCAAAACTATAAATATATAAAGTATTAAAACACTAAAGTTTGGCCCGGGTGAAGTATATAAAAACGTACATACAGTATGTCACAGTTAATTAAAGTAAATTAATTAATTAGTAAATAAACTCTCTACAACAAAGGGACGAATGTGTTAAAGCTGGTTGCGTTTCTCTATTTTTTCACCTCTATTTAGTTTTGACAAAGCAGCTCCTTATCACTGTGAATGTAATAAATGAAAACAAATGGTGTAATGTAACTAAGTACTGTACTCAAGTACAATTTTGAGGTAATTGTACTTTGAGTATTTCCATTTTATGCTACTTTATACTTCTACTCCACTAAAATTCAGAGGCAAATATTGTACTTCCTACTTCACTACATTTATCTGATCCCTTTAGTTACTTTGCAGGTTTAGATTAATAATACAAAATATAAATCAACAAATACATTATGATGTATTATTATGGATAAATTATCCATATGGATTATGGATTTATTGATCCCTTGGTGAAATTCACAAGCTGCCTGGCAGTATACAGTGTGTGTGTGTGTGTGTGTGTGTATATATATATATACACATACATATATACACACACACACACACACACACACACACACACACACACACTGCATATATAAACTTTACCAGCTGTAACATTATATAGTTTATTTTGATGCTAATACTTAATGTACCTTTCCTTAAGTACATTTTTTAATGCAGGAGTATTTCTACACTGTGGTATTACTACTTTTACTTAAGTAAAAGATCTGAGTACTTCTTCCACCGCTGCAAATATGAAAATGATTCTTGGAGAAACAAAGTGAATAAAGACTCGTCCCTCCACAGTAAGACGGATTACACCTTCATAATTCATTCATTCATGTCCATTCAAACCACATTCAATGAGATATTTCAGTCTGAACGGTGTGAACACAGTGTTGGACCATCCCTGGAGCCTGAAAGAGAAATGTTTAGCAGTCGTACCTTTTCCTGTACGCATTATCCAGGAAGGTGAGTGAGCTGTTTGGCATGGGGTTGACAGGCTGACGCAGCAGCCAGTGTTTGTCCTGAATCACACAGACAAACACAGGATCATCTGCAAAGACTATTAAAAAAACAGTTATCAAATGTAATAATGATTGATGTTAAGTTGGACAAACCTTCCCTGGCTTGTCAAAGCTCCCGTCTCGAGGGGCTTGCACGTCGCCGAACTGTTTGTCGTACTGCGGTGCTGCCGTCCAGGGGGAGTGAGGAGCTGGAGGGGACAGCATCAGGAAGAAGGGATGCTGGGGACTCCGGTCCTCCAGGAAGTGAAGGGACCGGTTCGTCTGGATCCAGGAAATAAGCCATGACTGAATGCACAACTGTTTGCAAACTTTCACATTCGATTAAACAAAGGTGGGGAGGCAAAGACGGAAACTCAGAGAAAGCAACAGCGTCATTGTTTGTTAGAAGCAGGATCAGATATCAGGAAACAAACACCAACAGTATGTTAATGATTGTGGGAGAAAATAAAGTGAGTTGCACAAACAGGGAGGGTTGTGCATCTGCTGCATCTGCGCCTCATTACTACCCCAGGATATGTAATAATAACTGGTCACATGCTGCTAAATACATGCTTTCAGGTGTGACCATGCTCCAAGTCTCACGCTGTGTTCAGTCTTTTTCTCACTTACTTTGGTTGCTTTATAACTCAACAGCCTTATGACATTATGAAATATTTTGTCACTAAGTCCGACTAACTAGATGGTTGGTTTTGGTTGTTGTTTTTTTAGCAGATTCTTCTTTATTTCTGCCTTTTTAAATTTGAAATTCAATAGTTTCTTTCCATTTCAGTTCTAGATTCATTGTACAGCTTAAAAGTTTGCAACTTCTACTGTTTTGTTGCAAAGATATAAACGTGATGGAGCCCTTAGATCCACATCTGCCATCTGCCTCTCTGCTGCTTACCGTACCAAAAACTAAAACAAATATGTGAAGCTGTTTTCTGGACCCAAACTGTAGAATTCTCTGCCCCTAAATCTGACGACAACTGTTAAAAAAAAACCTCACGTTTTTACCTAAAATCTGTTATTACTACTCCACTGCTATTTTCAGGGATGGCATTGTTGGTCCAGACTGAAATATCTCAACAACTATTAGATGGATTGCCATGAAATGTTGTACAGACATTCATGGTCCCCAGAGGATGAATTGCAATAACTAGCAAAATACCTGCAAAACGAATGACATTCCCATCAGCCTCAGCTGTACTTTGTGTTTTTTGTTGTTAGCATGCTTAACTATCAGGGTGAACATGGTAAACATTATGCTTACGTTTTGCTGATGTTGCACCACCGTGACAAAAGAAAGTTCACCTCTCATAAAGTATATTTACAGCAGAACAGGTGAACAACTCGTCTGCCACCTGATGAAGGTGAGATGCAGCATCAGCAGCATGAAACAGACGACTACACACATTTAAATAAAAACACAAAGAAACCAAACGTACGTAAAATTGAAATGTAAATACTCAGACAGAAACTAAATTACCTTTATTAGCCTGTTATCTTGCATTTCCAGTACACCATCTAGTTGTTGATGATTAACCTTTCACACTGCTGACTGGCTGACAAAGAAGACTTACTAGACATTTTATATTTCTATGGCAGCAGCTGATTCAGACAGTTTGAAGGTAAAACACTTGTATATCTTCCCATAAATCCTTACATAAACGTCCCTATAGATGTCCTAATGCATGAAACACTGCTGATCACAGGCTCGGTACAAGCAGAAGTCATTGAGAATGTTATTACTACTTACTATGAGGTCTGTGAGGTAATCCTTTTCATAACTGTCTCCGTGCTTTTCCTCTTTGCCATTGACTGAAAGTGTGTAGTTGTAGTACTGCGAGTTCCCCACCTGTAACCACATAGCAATGGCTGTGACAACAAGACAACAAGTACTTGGAAATGTAGTATGTGTGCGTGTTTACGTGTGTGTGTGAGACTCACCAATGCATGCCACTGGTCCCAGCCAGGCGGAACATGGCCAACTTCTCCTCCGTCTTTCTTACCGTACTGATGGCAAAAAAAACCAAAAAAAAACAGTTGAGAAATCAGAAATTGTGCAACAAGACTTAAGAGTCTACAGCCACGCTACCAGTGATGCAAGCTAAATGCTAATGGTAACATGCATGCAAAATGTCATGACAATATTTCCAATAGTTATTAAGTTATTTCAGTCATCCCTAGCAGCTAGCATGGCTACAAAAGCATTGGGACGGTTGATAAAAATGACATAATTTCTCAAAAATGAAGCTTGGAAGCGTGTTACAGGAAGCAGGGGTGCTGAGGGTGATGCAACACCCCCACCCCTAGGTGGCTGAGGTAAGCTATACTTGTCTTGTGACAAAAAAATGTTTGTCCTCTCTCAGTGCCGATCACCCACAACATCATGTTTTTTATATGAGCTGTGGGTGGGTGATTTCAACATACTGACCCAGAGAAACACTGAACATTTGATCTAGGGGGAAAAAACATTGCTGAGAACTTAAAACCCTTTGAAAGGTCTCCTTAATGTGTCATATTAAGAGGATATTGAGCCGGGGAGCATAGATACACTCCTGCCTTCCTAACTTCTGATTGGATTATTCAATGTCATGTCAAAAAAACAGGAAGTGTTGTAAACAAGTGACAGTGATGAGACCACCATATATCGAACCCAACCATTCTGTGTCTTTTGCTGATAGAGTATACATGTGTTCAAACCTGGTTAAGATATTTCCCAGCGAAGAACGTCTGGTATTTCTGTTTGCTGAGGTAGATGGGGAAGGCCTCGGACTCGGGGCCTTTCTGCCACAGAGAGCTGGAGCAGTTCCCAGACAGGGAGTTGTTCCTCACCTCGTGGTTGTGGGGGTACTGACCCGTCAAAATGCTGCTCCTGCTGGGGCAGCACAGCGGCGTGACTGTAAACTTCACAGGAGAAGGAAGCGAGAGAGGAAGACAAGAAAAGGAAGGAAACAGAAAAGGGAAAAAAAGATGACGAAAGAGAAGCATGACAGTGGAGAGGAGTATGAGTACTCTTTCAGTTTCAACATTTTAAAACACTGTGAAATCATAGGGGCAGTGGTGGAAGAAGTACTCAGGTCCTTTACTTAAGTAAAAGTAGCAAAACAACAATGTAAAAAAACTTTGTTCCAAGTAAAAGTCCTGCATTCAAAACCTTGCTACCTTACTTATTACTTAATATTATAAGCAAAATGTACTTAAAGTATCATAAATAAAAGTACTCATTCTGCAGTAAAATGTCTCCTGTGACTGATATCTGCTTCTATATAACATAATTAGATTGTTAATACTGATGCATCAATGTCAGAGCATGTTAACTACTTTATATACAGTTAGCTAGTTTAACTGCTTTATATACAGTTAGCTAGTTTAACTGCTTTATATACAGTTAGCTAGTTTAACTACTTTATATACAGTTAGCTAGTTTTAACTACTTTATATACAGTTAGCTAGTTTAACTGCTTTATATACAGTTAGCTAGTTTAACTACATTATATACAGTTAGCTAGTTTAACTACTGTATATACAGTTAGCTAGATTGGTTCCCAACCTAGGGGTCGGGGCCCCTTTAAAGGGTCACCAGATAAATCTGAGGGGTCATGAGATGATTAATGGGAGAGGAAAGCAGAAGAAAGTTCTGATACACACATTTGTATTTATTTTTTGGACTTTTCTCTAATCTTTGCTTATTTTGTAAAATATTGTACAATTTTACCTCTATGGGCCTCAAAAGGTTATTTAAATGAAACCACGTGAGAAGATTAGAAGGGATATTACTGTGCTGACAACTCAGACATCTAAACATCAAGCCTGACAAGCCTTGGTTGGAAACCACAGGTTTAATCTTTAATAATGTGTTGTATTCTATAAACGTATCTTATGTTTTTAATGTCAAATCTTAGTCTCATAAGCAACTATAGCTGTCAAATAAATATCGTGGAGTAGTATAAAGTGGCATAAAATGGAAATATTCAAGTACCTATAAATTGTACTCAGTACAGTACTTGAGTAAATGTACTCACAGCATTCACAAATGTTGCTCCTGCATCTCCTATTAAGGCTTTAGTTTTCTTCATTGGGGTCTGCAGAACAGAAAGAAGAACAGACAGACATGCAAAGTGAAACATCTGCCAACATGCAAATGAGCCCAGACAGAAGCATGGCTTCACTTCCAAAGGACAAAACAAACTCTGTGAATAAATTGCTCTATAAATAATAAACTGAGTAGGTCTATGAGCACTAATAGAGACATTATGAACCTGTTAGCTGGTTAGCTAATGTCAGAAAATAGAGAGCCCAGAGCCCAAATTGCTTGTTTTGTCCAAACAAACTGAAGAAAATCTGTGAATTTTGGCATTTTTGCTTGATAAATGGTAAAAACAATTAATCGATTAGCAAAATTGTATTGCATTTAGCTTACTTATTAATTTAATTTACTGCATAGTTTTTTTTAGCCATGCTAGCTGCGTGGCTCTAGGAATGGGGTCAGTCGGTCCACCACTTTGGTCCAGAGTTCAATATCTCAACTATTGGACGGATCATCGTTAAATTTTGTAATGACATTCATGGTCAGGAAGAAATGGAGGACGAATCCTACTGACTTTGGTGATCCCCTGACTTTTCCTCTAGCATCCAACACTTAAGTTCATGACCAAATATCTGCAAAACTAATGACATTCCCAACAGCCTCAGCTGTACTGATTCTTGCTAATTAGCAAATATTAGCATGCTAACATGCTAAACTACAATTGTGAACATGGTAAACATTATACCTGCTTAGCATCAGCATGTTAGCATAATCACTTTGAGCATGTTAGCATTTAGCATTAACAGCCTCACAGGGCAGCTAGCATGTCTGTAGTGTTGTTTTCTACTTCCTGTATTATCTCATGTATTCACTTTATAACTGTATATACCTTTTATTTACTTTTTATTTATGGTGTAGGTTAGCTCTCCTAATTGTGTCCTGTTGTGCTAATTTGGCCCCTGTGGATCAATAAAGTGTTATGCTATATTGAAATTGCTGCAGATTCATTTTCTGTCCAATCGATTAAATTGATTAATCACAGCTGGCAGCACACAAACAGCATGAGAGGGCAGCAGACTTGCACAGCCCAGCTCTAAGCTTCTGTATCTATATTATTTGGATAATAAGGTGATAAAAACACTATAAAAGCATGATAAGCTGACTCTAAACCTAATCTTAGGTGACTATAAACACACCTTACAGATGTATATTTAAAGGTAGGAGCATTAGAAGTCACAGGTCTCTTAGGATCAATGCAGGTGATTATTATAAAGTGATTTCCGGGAGGATCAACTCACCAACCCCCCCAGCAGAAAGTCCTGGTCGTCGGCGAGGATGAGGATGATGTTATTGGGTCTGGCACTCGGTTCCGCACACCTGACGCAGCAGGTGAGCAGCGTGAGGAGCGTGAGGGCTGCTGCGTGCCCTCTCTGCCAGGTTCTTGTCGCTCCTGCTCGGCTCCTCAGACCTGCCATTAGGCCTCCACAGCACCAGGCCAGCTGCTACACACACACACAGCCACCGCTGTTGGGTGAAGTTCGGTTTCGTTTCCTGCTCGGGGGGAGGATGTGCTGTTTGAATGAGTGTGTGCAGGCTGGACAGACTCACTGAGGCTTCAGGGTTTAAGGAAGTGGAGACGAGTGTTGGTGGTCATATGATCATGACTGAGTGGGAGGAGTGAAAACTGAGAACATGCTGTTCAACGTGGACTTCTACAACTTTACTAACTTTACTAACTTTTAAAAGTAAGGGGTGGATACTGAGTTACTATGGATACAATAATCCCATTTAATAACATACATATAGATGTTTAATTTAACTAATATTATATTATATTCAATCTAATATAGGAAGCCATTAATAAAATGTTTAGTAATTTTTTATATTATATTATATTACACATGGAAACCCTTTAATAAAATATGAATTTGTAATTTATTATGTTATATTATATTTTGTTATATTATTTTATGTTTTATTATAATATATTAAATTCAATGTTAAAAGCAATTAATCAACAAAAGCCAACTGTTTTAACAATTATGAAAATGTAATATATTAAATTGAATTATACTGCATGACATCTTTATTATACTATATTATAATAATTATAACATTATAAATTTACATTTTATTTTATATTCAATCCAATAGAGAGAGACCTTTATTTAAAAAAAAAAACCATTTTAAACCATTTTACCAATTTTACTAATTTAACATTTTAGTCAAGTTGTCAGATGTAATCACAGATATCATGGCCCGACCAATACTGAATGTTTTAGGCCGATACCAACATCAACATTTGAGTGTTTTAAAAATCTGCTAACGATTTTTATTTTTTATAGAAATACATAACATGATAAACATTTTTGATAAGGATCTCTTAAATTCAGTTATCAATGAATAATGATATGTAAGAGATGAGTTGAGTTTGTAATGATGGACTTACCAAAGGTTCCTCTGGGCTGAAGAGGTTATAACGTACCAGTGAGTCTTGGTTCTCTACAGAACACTGGGTGCTAAGAAATTCATACAATCATTTTCCGTGTGGGGCACAGAGGCTCATTTGCAAGTAATTATCTCTCACAGCATACTCTCGCACGGAAAAGAGATTTCTCGATAATAAGGACTGACTTTAGATATACAATCAACCAAATCTTTGAGTGCTTCCTTTGTACTGGTGGGCCTGATTTTGTCAGCTGAAAGTGGTAAACAAAACTAATAAATCTATACACGCTATCAGCTCTGTGAGGCTGTACTTAGGCACAGTGGTGCTTTGAGCTAAATGCTAACATCAGCGTGCTAACATGCTCACAGGGACAATGCTAACATGCTGATGTTTAGCAGGTGTAATGTTTACCATGTTCACCATCGTAGTTTAGCGTGTTAGCATGCCAACATTAGCTGAGGCAGGTATTTGGTCATGAACTAAAGTATTGGACAAATTAAAAATTTGACCAGATGATGGCGCTAGAGTAAAACTTATTATCAAAGTCGTTACATTTCATCCTGAGGGGGACATGAATGTCTGAACAACGTTTCACTCTGAACCAAAATATTTCAACCAGAAGAAAAATCACCAAAGTCATTCGGATTAATCGTCTGTGAACCATGAATATCTGTACCAAATTCTGTTCCAGTCCATCAAGTAGATGCTGAGATATTTCACAGTATATTTAAAAACTTTGACCTGCAGGTGGTACTAACGGAGAGGTAACAGGTTTATTCAATTCCGTTTTATTTATATAGCGCCATATCATAACAAAGTTATCTCAGGGCACTTTTTCGAGTAGAGCAAGTCTAGACCGACTCTTTATATTTACAGAGACCCAACCTTTCCCACCATGAGCAGCACTACGCGACAGTGGCAAGGAAAAACTCCCTTTTAACAGGCAGAAACCTCGAGCAGAACCAGAACCAGGCTCTGGGTGGGCGGTCATCTGCCTCGACCGGTTGGGTTGAAGGGGGAGGGGGGGAGCAGGAGGAAAGAGAACATACAGCAGCACAACACAGTTTCACACAGAGATGTAAAGTAATACCTGTGGCAATGGTATTGATGATAACACCAACAGAAATAATACTAAGAGCAATATTATAATAGCAATACTAATAATAAGAGCAATAACAGTAATAGCAGCAGTGGGTGCAGAGCAGGAACACGGGGGCAGCAGGTGCAACCATAGATCCAGACCCTACAGCTCCGGAGGCAGAAACACCTGCAGAAAGCAACAGAAGGAGAGAGAAAGGGGAGAGAAAGCACACAACTACGGGAAGAAGTTGAATTAGTAACAAGCATTGATGGATATGAGGGCGTACAGATGGAGAGGAAGAGGAGGAGAGAGGATCCTCGATCCTTGATCCTTCGATGTCAGCTCTTCCTATCATTGTGAAGCAGAATTCACCAAGCGTTGGATTGTTCACCCACTAATAGGGAACGTGAGCTGGGATTAGACCGTCGTGAGACAGGTTAGTTTTACCCTACTCATGATGTGTTGTTGCAATAGTAATCCTTTAAAAGTTTATCAAAGTCAGTAGGATTCATTCTCTGGGGACCATGAATGTCTGTACAACATTTCATGGCAATCCATCCAATACATGTTGAGATATTTCAGTCTGGATCAAAGTGGTGGACTGACTTCATAGTTAGCGTACAGGCATGAGAGTGGTATTGATTTTCTCATTGAACTCTCGGAACAGAAATCGAATGGAAGAAAGTGAATAGTTGCATTTTGCAAAATGTCAAACTATTTGTTTAATTCACCACATTTTATAGAGAAATATTGTACTTTTTACCCCACTACATTTATCTGACAGCTTTAGTTACTAGTTACTTTACAGATTACAATTTGACATTAAAAACATGTAATACGTAAATACAACACACTGTTAAAAATGAAGTCAGTGGTTCCCAACCTTTTTGACTTTTGACCCTTTACTATAAAGCAGTGTCTGGTCGGGGCCCCTTGTCATGTTAGATGTTAGAAGTTCCACCAAAGAGTAATTTCCCTTCTAAACGTCTCATATTGAATAATTGAAAGTGTTTGAGGCCCAAAGAGGTAAGCATCATCAATATTTCACAAAAAAAAGATTTTAAAAGTGTGTAGCAGAATTTGTGATGTTTCAGATGTCTATGAATTATCAGCAGTCATTTCCCCTCTAAACTTCTCACATGGTTTCATTTAAATAACTTTTTGAGGCCCAAAAAGCTGAAATTATCTAATATTTCACAAAAAAGCAAAGGTTATAAAAAGTTTTAAAACAATCAGTACTTTTTTCTGCTTTCCTCTCCCATTAATCATCTCACGACCACTCAGATTTATCCTGTGACCCTTTGGAGGGGCCCGACCCCTAGATTGGGAACTACTGGACTAAACTAGCCAACTGTATATAAAGCAGTTAAAACTAACTCAATCCTCGAGCGACTACAACAGTAAAATGCTGCTTAAATACTTAATTAAAAAAAATAGAGATAGTACGTCAAAATTTAGAAATCCCAAGCCAAATTTATGAAATGCTGATACTAAATCAAAAGTATGTGGTAGTAAGTCAAGATGAGATACTAAATTGAAATTATGAGATAATAAGTAAAATTATGAGACTTCTGACTTACTATCTCTACTTTTGACTTACTGGGGGCATTTTTGTTTTTATCATAGCTAAACTTTTTATTGTTTTTATTTTTTTGTAATGGCATAAATGGGCTTCCATACCGGGCAGACTGAGTGTATCGTGCGCTGTTTCCAGTCGGAACTATTTTGTTAACGCGCAGGTGGAGCCGGCGCGGCAACACAGCTGCATCAGGTTGTAGTCTTTTACAGAAGTTTTGCTGCTGGAAGTGGTTTTCTTTCCCACTAACCCACCTCAGAAAATGAAGCCTGTTACGTTAGACACCTTAACTTCACTTCGGCGTGGTACTTTATAAATAGTAAATTACTATTTTATGATAAATAGGTTTATAAAAGTAAGCTAGCAACAAAGAAGTGGCGGATGATGACAGGCATGAACAGAGCTAATTTCAAAATTAGCCAAAAAACAAATAAAATATTTAGCTTCTTTTAAACAACATGGACTCTACATGTATGTAGGCTTCAACAGCAGCGTGTTATCTGATGGTTTAACGTCTTATTTAACCACAGAGAGTGAAACATGGTGCCTTTAAAGCGAAGAAAGGTCGTCTCCTCAAGTGCTGGGAATAATGGGACTGACTGCTGTGGAGATAAAGTACCGACCAAGTTCCCTCAGGTTGTTTTATTCCTGTTAGAAAGAAAGATGGGAGCCAGTCGAAGAGCTTTCCTCTCTCAGCTCGGTCGAAAGAAAGGATTTCAAGTGGACGAGTTGTTCAGGTAAAATGCACTTTAATGATCCCATGCAGGGAAATTAAAGTATAGCTCAGATAAGTAACTTAAAAAGAGAAAACCAGTGGTGGAAAGTAACTAAATACTTTTAGTCAAGTGCTGTACTTAAGTACAAGTTTGAGGTACTTCTTTATACTTTTACTCCGCTACATCTCAGAGGGAAATACTGTACTTTTTACTTCACTACATTTATCTGACAGATTTAGTTACTTTACAAATTAAGATATTTGCACACAAAACATATGAAGAGTTTATAAAATATGATGTTTTTGTTATAAATTAAAGTACCCAACAGACAGAATTAATTGGCAACTATTTTGATAATCATTGAAGCCATTTTCCTTTTGTAATAGTTGTGGGGTTTGGACTGTGTGAAGAAGTGACTTTGGGCTCTGGATCATTGTGATGAAACAATCAATCAATTGATTCATGGAGAAAATAAATCAGCAGGTGAATCCATAATGAAAATAATCATTAGATACAAACTGGTTGAAAATGAGCTCCAACAGTAAAATCCTGCTTTTCCATGAATGATGAGGAAGAATCAGATCAGATAGAACAGCAGAACATGTACTGCTTTAATACTCAACACTACATTTTCATGATTATACTTACACACTTTTACTTAGGTAACATTTTAAACACAGGACTTTTACTTGTAGCAGAGTATTTGTATTTGTGTATTATCTTATTGTGTCTATCAGGAAGCTTGTGCAGTACATTATCTGCTGTTGTTGCCTTAATGAATATTGTCTTTTCACAGTGAAAGCGTCACTCACGTCATTTCTGAGAACAACTCTGGTGATGAGGTGAGGGCATGGCTGGACTCACAGGGCCGAACGCCTGCTCACCTTCTGGACATCAGCTGGTACACAGAGAGCATGCGTGAAGGCCATCCCGTCGAAATACTGGACAGACATAAACTACAGGTACATTTTACTTTGCAGGACTGATTACCCCAGACCCATGCTGAGTAGGAAATCTAGCAGTTGTATATGTTGCTTTTATCTTATGTTTATAAGTATTTACTGTTGTTTTTGTTATCTTCTTCTGCTAGCTAATCTTATTTCTTTACTTTGCTGTTCTGTCACCTGCAGCTAAACAGATTCCTTGTACGTGTGTACTTGCTGAAATAAAAGTCTGATTCGGATTCTGTAAGAGTGTAATTAGGGATGAAAATTAGCTGAAATGGAAACAAAAAGAAACATCCGAACTGGAGGACGAGGCACATTCGAGAAATCATCTCATAAGGAGAATTTAGTACGACGTCGACAAACAAAACCAGCTTTTTGGTGATGAACACAAAAAATCAATCAATCAAACTTTATTTGTGTAGCACCTTTCATACAGGACAGTGCAGTTCAAAGTGCTTCACAGATGCTGAGATGATAAGACAAAACAAGTGGAGACTGTAAAAACAACAACAACAAAAACAATTGAAGAATTTGAGACCAATGCACGTGAGAAAATAAAAATGATGAAAATATAATAAAATCGATTTGAAAGCTATAATAAAAAAATGGAGTTCAATAAAAGCAAGACTAAAAACTAGATAAAATAGATTACAAAGACAAAAGAAAGAGATAAAATCAATAAGAGGGATAATAGAAATAATTTATGATTAAAGAAAAGAAAAAGTGGTATAAAATCTCTGTATCAACTTTCCTAAAAGTAGAGAATATTCATTTCTATCTTTCATTTTTAGCAGCTTGATGAATGCAGGTCTTTTGTTTAATGACTCTTGTTTTTCTTTCAGGAGCAGCAGATTAATGAAGCACAGGTGGTGGTGTTCTCCGTCCCCAGCTACGCCTGTCAGAGACGGAACACTCTGGACAACCACAACACCACCCTCACTGTATGTCCCGCAGCAAACTCAGATCTCTTATATTACACCACCTACAACACTGATATTAAAAAATCTAGATCGTATCAAACTGGAGAGAAAAGAGCTTGAGGATGTGTTTTCTGCCTCAGGATGGTTTGTCGCTCCTGGCTGAAAACGCCGAGCTCAGTGACGAGGACGGACGTGGGGTCGCATTTCGACGGGCCGCCGCCGTGTTGAAGTCTCTCCCCGGACCGGTGACGAGCATGACGCAGCTCAGAGGGCTTCCCTGTCTGGGAGAACACTCACTCAGAGTCATCAAGGTCAGCAGAACATGTTTTCTGACCCTCTTTTGGCTGCTTCATCACTCTCAAAGAAGATCCAATAATCTGTTTTTATTCTCTGTTATCGCAGGACATTTTGGAGAATGGAGCGTCAAGTGAAGTTGAATCTACAAAGCGCTCTGAGCGGTTTAAAGCGCTGAAGGTGTGTCGGCTGTGGCTCATGAACTTGAGTGTGTTGGTGTAGATTTTATGATCCATCACAGTGGTCTGCAAAATAATCTGAAGGGTGACCAGATAATTAAAATATTGCTCTTACACAAAATTGTTTTTTTTCTCTCTTCAAGGCTCTAAAAACCCTTCAAATGAATTAATTTTTCATTTGTTTTTCTTTTTTAACACTTAAATCTTTATTGGGAAAAATATTTGTAACATTAAAGAATGACAGTAACAAAAAAGAAGAAAATTAAAACAAAAAAACCCCTGAAATTCATCATCAGCATGTTTTCCATCTTTCATTCAGTCGTGTTGGTGGATTTATTTGCAGCTCCGTTCTGATGTCGCCATTTTGAGTCTTGCAGTTTTTCTTCCACTTGTGCTTCTTGTAGTCTCAAACTGTGTCAGTTCTTCCATTAAGAAGATTTCTTCAGTGATTAGCCACAGTGTGCTACCTTCTGCAACCCATTCCTTGTAATAGCTTTTTTATTTGCTATTAACAGTATCTCAATCAAATATCTGTCAATGATGTGAAATGACAGCGATAAAGCACCAAACAACTCATAAAGACCTGATATCCTTGTATTTGCTGTAATACTAAACTGTACTGTTTCCCAAAACACAGTTATTTTCTAACATTTTCCAAAAATATGTGAGTGAGCTTCATCTAATGATCCACACTCTCTCCAAATAAAACAAATAAAACATCAAATGGAAGTTTAGATTAATAATTGCAGGACGTCTTGTTTTGTCTTTAGCTCCACCTTGTGGCAGCTGTCATTCAGGGAGTTGTGTTGTCTCCATAAAGAGACTCAAACCAACAGTGAATGTATCCACTAACAAGTATTGTGTTTGTATCACAGCCTGATTTATAAAAACGATTAAAATCACCTCAGTGAGCCTCACTGTTGCACTGGGTCACATGACAAGAATATTAAATATCTTGTCCTTTAATCAAACTGTTAAAATGTTGATTAGCGATGACCTGTTGTTTAAGGCAATTTTTTACAGTGTCTTTTACCTGCATTTCAGGTTTTAACAGGTATTTTTGGAGTTGGAGCAAGAACAGCAGACCGATGGATCAGAGAGGGGATACACAGCCGGCAGCAGTTACAGGATTCAGGACAAACACTCAACCGAGCGCAACAAGCAGGTGTGTGTGTGTGTGTGTGTGTGTGTATTCATACTGAGCAAGTTTCTCTTTTAATTAATATTTGTCGTCTTTCAGGTCTGGAGCACTACGATGACCTCAACCAGCCGGTCACTAAGGCGGACGCCGACGCCATCGCTGAGATTGTGGAGCGAGCCGTCGTTTCGGTGTTACCAGGTGCTCAGATGACTCTGATCGGAGGATTCAGGAGGTAAAACAGCAAACACTCAGTGTATCTACTGACCCCACACATTTTTAAAATACACCTTCTTGTGCTTCAGACACATAAGACAAAGCATTCAGTCATTTAATCAATTACTCGTACTGAAAAATGTGGTGTAATAGATAATTGTAGGCCATATTGTCCCTACTGGTTTTCGATCAATATACGTGAAACTGGTATAAATTTTAATTCCATGTGTTATTAAAGAGGTCTTAAAAAGTCTTAAATTTAACTTGGTGATGGTGAACCTGCAGAAACCAACTTCGACAGCTTCATACTATTTGGGTTGAATCATCGATATAAAAGATTAATGACTTCGTTCTTTCACAAGCCTTACAGACCTAAAACTACGATTCTCAAGGTGCATTTTGGTAAGAAACATCCAATCACAGAGCTTGAATTTTGTTAGCTGCACTGCTAACGGCAGGTGGAAGCTAAAGATTATGATGTTGAGAAAAGTGAAAACACAACCTGCAGCTTAAATCAATTCTCTTTTCGATTCTGGCTCAGTTTTAGATTATTTCAGAAACTTTGGTGCCGTGTTTTATGAAGAGTTTTGACTCAGACTGTCATAGCAAAGGCAGCCAAGGCTCATGGGTATTGTAGTATTCGGAGCCGTTTGCCAAACTGACGGGGAAAACACGATTTCTTCGATAAAGAAGAAATAATTAAAACTGGCGGTCTGAACATAAACTTGTAGCATTGTTAGATAATCCAGGAGAGTCCCGTGTTTCTGTGCTCAGTAACATTCAGGATATCGTTTAATGGAACATTTTTAAATGGGAATACAGGATGTGGAAAAACACTAATGGAACCAGCAGCTCCTTCTATTTTATCTGGTTTAAATTTTATAAATTCACTTCAAACTTTAACGAAAGCATCACTCGTGACTCTCTCTCTCTGCAGAGGAAAGCTGACAGGCCATGATGTTGACTTCCTGATAACACACCCGGAGGAGGGCAGGGAGGTGGGACTGATGCCTAAAGTGGTCTCCAGGTTGGAATCGCAGGTAAACTCTTGAGTCACTTGTTGTTTTAATAGTTTGTTTTTATAAAGTCACGTAGCGTCAGTGTAAGGGATGTCAGGACGTCAACATGTTTCCCCTAAAGACGCTCTTTTCAATCATCTGGATTCATATTAGCCACATTCTCACCGCACAAACGTTATAATAATAGTTTTCGGTCTCTCCAGGGCTTCCTGTTGTACCAGAAAACTACAAGAAACTCTTACCTGGAGTCTAAGGACGGTCCTGCTCGACCCGCCTCCAACATGGACCGCTTTGAGAGGTGTTTCTCCATCTTTAAACTGGCCGAGGACGAGAAACCAGGAGCTGAAAATGGTGTGCAAATTCTCAATACACCCGAGGACACGTGCAGTCTTGGAGTCCACCTGCAGGCAGATCCAAATCCACAGTCACATCCACCCACTTTGAGTCAGGCTGGCGAACGCAGCCACCGTGTGTCTGGTGAAGATGAAGGACCGAAGGTGGAGCAGACAAAACCTGCCGGACACAAACCGTGGAGAGCCGTGAGAGTGGACCTGGTGGTCTCTCCGATCAGCCAGTTTGCTTTTGCTCTGCTGGGCTGGACGGGATCCAAGGTGACCTTTCATACATTACCTAGGACAGGATACTGCACTGTGAGTGACACTTCCACTGACGCCATATTCTCTGCAGTTGTTTGAGAGGGAGCTGCGGCGTTGGGCGGGGCACGAGAAGGCCATGTCTCTAAGCAGCCACGCTCTGTACGATAACAAACAGGTAGAAATAAACTTCTTCTTATCAGCTCTTCTGTCTTTTTTCTTATAAAATTAGAAGGATGTCGTTTAGTTTTTTAATTCTCTTACAGAGTAGGTATCTGAGAGCAACGTCGGAGGAGGAGATATTTGCTCATCTTGGTTTGGAGTACATCCCACCGTCAGAGAGAAACGCCTGACCGGACCTGATGAGCCAAGCAAAGTCCCCATCTGAGGATTATAACCTGGAGACCTGGAGGGTAGGAAGAGAGGGGTAACGTAGCCTGAGCTGACTAAGTGGACAGAAAACATGAGTGTGTGGCTTCAGGTACAGGTGAGACAAATGAAATCAAATCCACGAGTTCAGAGGTTTATCAGACGCCAAAGCACTGCGAGTTTATAAAACTATGAGACACGATTTTAAAACTCTGGAACGTCATCAGCAACTATTTATTTTCTATTTTTATTATCTTTCGTCGCAACAATTGCGAGGTAAACAGTAGAAATACAGCTTTCACGTTACAGAGAAATCTACCAGGAATGTGCTCTTGCATGGTTTTGGTCGGCCACCTCTGTAGGTCGGCTCGCTGGATGAACTCTTTTCCAGGATGAAAAGTTCTGCTTTTTGCTTTTTGTCTCATAATAATGGTTATAATGTTCGGTTTCTTACTACTGCATTATACAGGGAGGTGTGTCTGCCCTCATTGATGTAAATGGTGTGGACAAAAAATAAAATAAACACCTGTCAGTATGTTGGGACTGTTTTCGAGATGTGCTGATTCAGCGATACGATCACTTTGGAGGATGCAGTTTGTGCTGCTGTTCATTGGTGACAGGTTGGTGTTTCTAATATTTTGACCACCCCATTTATATCAATGAGGGTAGACTAAATAACACACACACACCTCTCTGTATGACGCAGTAAAGTTCAACAGCAGCACAAACTTTTATTTTAGTCAAGTCATTACATTGCACATTTCAGTCTCTTCATTTCAAACACTGCAGCTTTTTCACTTGGGAAAAGATATATTTTACATACACTACATACACTATATTTTGCCTGTTATGCACCACAACACCAAGGCAAACTCCTTCTATGTGAAAACCTACGTAATACTGCTACTAATACTACTAATAAACCTGTTTTTGATTGTGATTTCTGAACTACCTCCTCCAAAATGATCATACAGGTGAATCAACACGTCTCTAAAACAGTTTAAACAAAAACTGAACATTATAACCTTCATGAAGGAAGCTGTATTAGACAGCGTTAGTTTTAGCTAGCTGTACCTAATAAACTGAGATAATAAGTGATCTGTGAACTTGCTGCTACCTCTATGACATGAGTGCCTGTACGAGAGTGTTTATTTTTAATCTGCTGAGCTGTGCAATCTGGTCTTGCACTGCTTATATTTTATAATAAAAGATGAAGTTTTAAAGTATACGTCTGGTGATATTCTATTTTTTTTATTGTCAACAAAGACCACAAATATGAACCTCATGGTGGCGCTAGAGGGAATGTCAACAAAATCTCATGGTAATCCATAAAATAGTCAAGATATTTCAGTCTGAGCGACCAACATCAACATCATCACTTCTGAGGTACTTGTACTTTACTTGAGTATTTCTACTCCACAACATCTCAGAGGGAAATATTTTTACTTATTTATACTTTTTACTTCACTACATTTATTTAATAACTTTAGTTACTTTGCAGATTCAGATTAATAACACAAAATATAATCAAATAAATTATATTATTATATCAAAAAGACTTTATTGATCCCTCTGTGAAATTAAAAAGATACCTGGCAGTAAAGTATACAATAAAACATTAGCACCACCTTTACCAGCTGCAACATTAAACACGTTAATGCATCAATAACTATAATCCAATAATCCAATAAACATTATTCTGAAATGGGCCATTTGGCATAATAATAATCAAGTGTATTTTGATGGTAATAGGAGTATTTGTACACTGTCGTATTGCTACTTTTACTTATATAAAAGATGTGAGTACCTCTTCCGCCACTGGAGCCACACAGTTAGCATTGCTAAAAGAGTACAATATACAATAATTAATATTTAATTTACTGTCACTCTGAATTTAAGATGCCAACATGGCGGAGATGTTCTTATATCATTTCCATTCTCAAAGGGTGCAACGAAGAAATGAGCTCCTGTTCTAAAAACACAGAAACTAACCTGGTTTCTCCTGAACAGTTCACAGTGTGATGGGATTAACTGTGCTGTCTTGCAGGAGATCATGTTAGAAAAGAGACGTGATAAGAAGTTTGATCTAATCAAACAAGGAGACAGCTGAACATTGTCAAACGTTACACAGAAAATAACTTGTCAAGTAGTTATTTTTGTACAGCTCGTATCTCTTCACGTACAGCATGATGATGTTTTACTGTGTGCTGTCTTGTGCCTGTGTAAAAGGAACGTTTCCCCACATACACACCTGTGAACTAGTGACCTGTATTCTACAACGTCCTCGTCGCCTTATCTGCACATTCACTCAAGAGAAAACCACACAGCAGGGATACCAGATGAGATCTCAGTGAAAGGAACATGTATGGAAAGTCACTGAGTATGATTACTAAAGAACTGAACTAAATATTTAAGTATTTCCATTTTATGCTACTTTATACTTCTACTCCACTACATTTCAGAGAGAAATATTGTACTTATTACTCCACTACATTTATCTGTCAGCTATTGTTACTTTTCCGATTAAGATTTTACATTAAACATATGAGAAACTTAAAATACAACACATTGTTAAAGATTAAACCAGTGGTTCCACCAAAGAGACAGTTCCTCTGTAAACTTCTCAGATGTTTAATTTAAAAAGATAGTTTGAGGCCTAAAGAGGTAAAATGATTCAATATGTTACCAAAAAAAGCAATATAAAATACAAATTTGTACCAGAACTTTGTTTTTCTTCTTTCCTCTCCCATTAATCACCTTACGACCCCTCAGATTTATCTGGTGACCCTTTGGAGGGGCCCAACCCCTAGATTGGGAACCACTGGACTAAACTAGCTAACTGTATATAAAGTAGTTAAACATGCTAACTGTAAATAAAGTAGTTAAACTAGCTAACTGTATATAAAGCAGTAAAACTGGCTAACTGTATATAAAGTAGTTAAACATGCTAACTGTAAATAAAGCAGTTAAACTAGCTAACTGTATATAAAGTAGTTAAAACTAGCTAACTATATAAAGCAGTAAAAACTAGCTAACTGTATATAAAGCAGTTAAACTAGCTAACTGTATATAAAGTAGTTAAACATGCTAACTGTAAATAAAGCAGTTAAACCAGCTAACTGTATATAAAGTAGTTAAAACTAGCTAACTATATAAAGCAGTAAAAACTAGCTAACTATATAAAGCAGTTAAACTAGCTAACTGTATATAAAGTAGGTAAACTAGCTAACTATATAAAGCAGTTAAACTAGCTAACTGTATATAAAGTAGTTAAACTAGCTAACTATATATAAAGTAGTTAAACTAGCTAACTATATAAAGCAGTTAAACTAGCTAACTGTATATAAAGTAGTTAAAACTAGCTAACTGTATATAAAGTAATTAAAACTAGCTCCACCTCGAGCAGCTACAACAGTAAAATGCTGCTCTAACATTGATGCTTCAGTATTAACAATCTAATAATGTCACATAGAATCAGATATCAGTCACAGGAGACATTTTACTGCAGATAAAGTACTTTGATATTTTATGTACATTTTGATGGATTTTTACTTAAATAAGATTTTGAATGCAGTTTTACAGTGTTGTATTGCTACTTTTACACAAGTAAAGGCTCTGACTACTTCTTCCACCACCACCTATCATGAAAGGCCTTCGAGGCGCCATATCAGGTAGCAGGGAGAGGACCCAATTGCAGACAGGCGAAGAGGCTGAATCAGTCCAAAGGTTTATTTAAACAACAAAACCTTACTAAGCTCTGGCAGGGAAACACCAGGAACAAGACACGAGGAGATCACCAGCAACATCCAAAACATCAAACACTGGGACATCCAACACAAAGAACCACAAGGAATCACATAATCCACAAATCACCAAGAACTGAACGCAGGGAAACAACCACACTAGCAAACACCGACAATGACGCCACAAAGAACAAAGGGAGAGGACCGGTATATATAGGGGAGGAGACAACGAGGGAAACAGACACAGGTGAGTAACAAGACACAGGTGCAATCAATCAAAAAAGGCCGGAAAAGAACAAAGACAGGAAATAAACAGCACACAATGAAACAAGAACAGTAATTTCAAAGTAAAACAGGAAACAAAACCAAAAAACACACAAGTCCACACTAGGGTCCTTGGGATCATGACACCACCACCAATTTGTCCTTTACATTATTTCCTCTTTGACTGTTACTCTTGGCTTTTCCATGTACAGGAAAATGTTTGGTAAATAAAGCAGAGTGTAGGTACTGAAGAAGAGTTTAAAATTCCTATTAGTTCCTTCTAATAAATAAAAACTAGACACCATTAGTTTTTCCAGGAGCTATAAGTCCTTCATCCACGGTTAAATTAATTTACATTTACACAGACTGCATCCTCTCTCTCTTCTCACAGACTCACTGTCTCCTCAGAGCTGGACGATGTCACTCTCATGTCTCCTTCTTCCTCAGAAACTGTTGGTTCACACATTCGGTGTCAAAAACAGCGACGTGTCAATGGTGATTCAGGAACATGAAATAAAACTCTTTTTTTTCCCCACCTTACTGCATTTCTATAAACACACACTGTATAGTATTGTGTTTACATGTCCTATAGCTCACCTGTCTTAAATCTGAAAAAGAAATAGTATTATTTGCAGAAAATGGCCGCACATGAAGAAGTGTGTGCACATGTCAAAGAGAGTGGATGTGAGAGGAGACGGAGGTGTGAGCACTGACACGGCCTTTGATGTTAAACTGGTATTTAGAGGTTAATGAGGCTGTTAGAAAGAGGTGAAGGAAACGCCCCTGAGTTCACACTAACACACACACTCTCTCTCTCTCACACACACACACACACACACACACGGGAAATGCATCTGCAGCTCCTCTGCTGTAAATGATATATAAAACCTGAAGGGCAAGATTGTATCAGGGGGATTATTTAAATTATTTTACAGGATTTAATACAAGAACTAAGTGCAGTGGTGGAAGATGTATTCAGATCCTTTTTTATGAGTAAAAGTAGCAAAACAACAATGTAAAAAGCACAAAAGCGAGACCCATTATCACATAACATGCACGTTACATCTCGTTTGTTTAATATGTGCCTTTAGACAGACCCAGGCTAGCTGTTTCCCCCTGTTTCCAGTCTTTATGCTAAGCTAAGCTAACCGGCTGCTGGCTGAAGCTTCATATTTAACGCACACACCTGAGAGTCGTGTTGAAGAAAGCACATGAAGGCATTTCTTACTATTTCTTTTAATAGACAGGAATCGAGGATGTATTTTTGTTTCTCCTCAGTGAAATGAGACTTGAAGCCATTGTTGTCGAGTCCACTGGATTATATTTGTTGTCAAAGAAAAGGAACAGATTACTTTTGAAATCCTCCCTTAAAAACCTGTTAAAACTTTTCAATTTGAACTTTCTGCAGAATCTGTGGCCTCGGGTGTCTTTGTTTACGTCTGTATTTATCTTTTATGCAAACACTTGGTGTGTATATCAGCTTCATTTATCTGAAAGGAAAATACATGTGAACATACAGATTGCAATCCTGACTGTGCATGCTGTGTGTGTGTGTGTGTGTGTGTGTGTGTGTGTGTGTGTGTAAATGCTCCTTATCCATGATGAAGGGTCATTCCTCCTCCTCGGCCCCACTCCCAGGCTGCTGCTGTCTGTGGGGTAACGGTCTCCTGCTGGGCCCGTCTTTGATTGGCTCCATTCAGACCCTTTCATCTCTAATGGGCCTGTTTGCTGCTCTGTTATGGACACAAACACCCCCCCACACCCCCACCTCCACCCCGGGCACTGACAGGAGACCAGAGGGAGACTTATGTCCCAACATGGAGGTCAGATCTCTGCATATAACAGCTAATATCTCCTTTGCTTTTTTTGTCTTTATCAGTTTCTTGTAGATAAAACCACAAACTGAGCCAAATAAATCTCGGTTAAACTCTTATTCAGTACAAAATCTTTAAAGGAGAAAGCTTCCTATATGCTGTATTTTTTTGTTATTGTTAACAAATCCCATGAAAAGACCAAAACCAACAACATGTTAGTCTGTCTCTTAATATTGTCTGACTTCCTGTCTGTGGCTCTCAGCTCCAAGCCCATTAGTTCCTACTGAAGATGTAAATCTTTAAAAACACCTCACAGATATATAGTTTCATTATTAAAAAAGGCTCATGTAATTTCCTTCATCAAACAAACAGGAAGAAATGGTGCATTTGTTGGGGACTATTTTCAGCGGCGGATTAATCCACATTTGGTGCTGTAGAGTGCGTTGTAATTAACTTGGAACAACTTTAAGCCAAATAGTTTGTTGTCTGTAAACTGCATTAGTGTCACTACCTATTTTACTTCATTCAAATGTACAGATCAATAAGCTGCATGAGTTCATCATAAATCCTTTTAAAGTCATTTTTAATATTTTATTTTGTACTTATTTATTTCTTATCCAAACAGATTTGAAAAACAGGACTCATGATTTAATTTAATCACCTAAAATGCTTCTTGAGAGGAAAAGTAAAAATAATAGATAGAAGAGTTGCAGTTCAGCACAAAAGAGCTAAAAAAACAAGCTAAAGTGTGAGTGTGTTTCTGATGCTGAATGGATCCTATAAGCAGACCAAGGTGGTGATGACGCCCAATAATCATTGATCTCCATTGCCGGCAGTCTCCAGCAGTTGCCCGCCCCGTCTGTAACACAGTCAGTTAAGGCTCTTCCCCTGTCCCATTGATCCCTATCAACCTCATCAAAGGCTCCCGGGGCTTTGATGGGGCCAGCGGGACTGGTCCTGGTGGACGAGCAGGCGCTGCGACTCCCCTCCTCAAACGGGGGGACGGATCAGAGAGGGAGGCATGTCTTTAGATTGTGACATTTAAATTTCTCCCAATAAATCTAGTCTGAGGTGTGAAAGTTGGTGCATCAATAAAAACAAAACAGAAACAGACTGAGTAAATAAATAAATGCTGCCGTACATGAAGCCTGTGAGTCAGAGTGAAGGGCTGAAAACATCAAATGTATGTGCAGCGATGAGGAGGCTGTAACCTTCCTCACATGAAACTAACAGAAAGCTCGTATCTCCATCATGTTCTCCATCGTCTGAGCTTTGATTGATCGTTGTGTCTTCTTCTTCTTCTGTGGTGGTTTAACGGCAGCGACTATTAGCTCCACCAGCTGTTTATCTTTATATTATATTTATTTATTATATATTATGACAGTCGTGGATGGAAATGCTCATTTACATTGCTCAGATTTTCTGAAAATTCGGTAAAATGTTTTTGTAAAAAATATACTTAAAAGTACCAAAAGTAAAAGTACTCATCATGCAGAATAATAAATATTATATTATTGGATTATTGATGCATTAATCATCACTAATGATGCAGCTGGTAAAGGTGGAGTTCATTTTAACTACTTTATAAACTGTAATAATACATCATCATTTATTAGTTGGTTGTTGTTTCATATCAGTTATATCTTGTATTGTTGTATTTTGTCTTTTTCTACTTGTTTATTTGTATATCGTCACCTGTAATGTTACCTGCCTATGGGGACTTTAGCATTAGCATTCTTGCTAACTCTGGCATGTTTACATCTTGTATTTTTAAGCTGATGTTCATTAACGTGCTCTGTCCCTCAAATCAAATAAACAAATAAATACAATAATCTGTAAAAAGTAACCAGTAACTAAAGCTGTCAGATAAATGTAGTAGACGTCACACGCCAAAAGGTTGTGAACGAGTTTTAACTTATTGTAAAATCTGAAAAGTAACTAATAATAACCACATCTGTCAGATAAATGCACAACAGAGAAGAAGAAGCACCCAAGCATCGCCTCCTCCTCCTCCTCCTCCTCCTCGGAGGAGGAGCAGCAGGCAGGTGATTGGTACAGTTAAAAGTTCAAAGGGCTGCTGATCATTTGTTGTCTCTCCGCCGCTGCCCCTCCGTCTGTCTGGCTCTGCTGGATGGGTATCAGCGTCGGCCTGCTCCACCTTGTCATGTCCCGTCCTGGTCTGAGACATGCAGGACTCCAGCTCTTTGATGTGACGGACAGACGGACAGACAGATACAGAGACTGCAGCATGTCATGAATCTGTCTGCAGCTCTGAGATTTTAGAAACTGATCGCATGTTTTAAAAATCTCAAATAAATGTCACACAGCAAAAACTACAATATCTGCTTCTGAGGTACATTTCTGCTGATAATACTACTGTACTGATTGATTGATTGATTGATTATTGATTTTTAGACACTCATGGGTTTACAAGACACCAAAAGTGCAGCTGCAGTGCTCAAACATTTCATTTTATTTCATTACAAAATTACAAAAGATTATTTTACAGCTCGGTCTTAAACTAACTTCTCTCCCGAGTTTGAAAAATAAACTCTGCTACTAAAAAAACGTTTCTCTTCTGAAACAGTAGAAGCGCTTAGTTACTTTCCACCACTGCAAATAAATATCTGGTAGCAGGACTATATTTAAGTAACTTGTGATGCTACAAACTCACTTTAACAGAAATATCATAAGACATAAAGATAAATCCCACAAAATATCATAAGATTACTATAAAACAGTGCTGGAGGAAGTATTCTGATCCTTTACTTAAGTAAAAGTACCAATACATGATGTACAAATACTGATAAATGTTGCTGAAGTAAAAGTAAGCGAGTATTATCAGAAATTAAACTACTTAATGCAGAAAAATGGCTTATATTATTAGATTACTTATGATACTTAAGATGATATAAATGAATATAAATGAAGAAAATAACATTTATATGACGTGTTTTTGTTGTTTGTACATTTTTAAAATTTAGGCACAAAAAAACAGTCGGGATAAAAAAAATCACTAAACAGACTTATAGTTTTATTTCTCACATCTTTCTGCTGTTTTTGTCTGTAAATAGTGAAACGTTATCTTTTTACAACCTTGAATTGTTCTATAATAATATTTTCAGTGATTTTCACTAAATATTTGTACATTTTGTGTCATTTTTTCTTGTATTTTTTGCTTCCTGTCAGCTTTATTTGTGAAACTGACAAGATGAGAAGTGTTGCAGCTGAATTTGTGCTGACAGTCATATTGTACATATTTTTTATTCTATTTTATATAGAATACCTGCTTTATCTTTCTTTATATTCTCTACTTACTGTGTTTATTGTTATGAACCAAAATACCAAAGCAAAGTCATTTTATGTGAAAACCTTGGAAATAAACTTGATTCTGATTCAAATCTGATTAAAAAGTGGAACAAAGACAAAAATAAATGCACAGAAAGTTGGTAAAAAATGAACCAAAATGAAGCTGGACTTGTACTGTAGTAAAGTAAAATGGGAGTACTCAGGTAAAGTACCTGAACACTGCAGTTAAGTGCAGTACTTGAGTAAATGTACCTCTGAATAATGGGAACTGATCTCCTCTGCGGCGCCTTAAATCATCTTAAACAGTTGTGTCGCTTTCAATGCTAAAATGGGGATTTTGGGGATCAAGTTAAAGTGACTGATAACACGATCCCACCTGTGAAGTGGCTCATAACCTCCTCCTCCTCCTCCTCCTCCTCGGACTCCTCCGCGGACCCGGTCTGTCTCTGAGGAGGAAAGACATGGAGGCGCTGTTTTGTGTGCAAATGGTGCGCGGGCCAAACTCATTGTGGGTTTAAAGGATTAATCGAGTCAATCACGAAACGGGTCCCATTGATAAGATAATGACAGAGTGCTGGGGCCGGTGAATGGATCCGGGTCTGTGCGCGCTCTCCCCGGACAGACGCGCCGTCTGTGCGCGCAGCGGAGCGGAGCGCAGCGCAGAGAGGAGCCGCGGTGCGAACGGCTCATCACGGACACTGAGACACTTCAAAGGCGCCCTGTGCTTTGATAAGCAACACACCCAACATGAGACAGGAGGAGACCATAAACCCGGTCCTCTTATGTCCTTCAGCTTTCGTTAAATACTCCGCAGTAAAAACACTGCACTGTCCGAGCTGCTCAGGCGCAGAAGCTCATGCTGTTAGTTCAGGTTATTCCCAAAATACAGTCTGTTTACAGCACCATTAATCACTTACAGGTACAACGACTTAGTATTCACTCAAGCACAATGTTAAGGTACTTGTACTTTACTTGAGTACTCCCATTTTATGGTACTTTATACTTCTACTGCACTAAAACTTATCAGGCTACATAATGATATAAATAAATAATGTGAAATCAGGGAGCCATTTTTCTGCATTAAGTAGTTTCATTTCTGATAATATTTGCTTACTTTAACTTTAGCAACATTTCCAAAGCAGGACTAGTATTTGTACACTGCTGTATTGGTATTTTTACTTAAGTAAAGGATCAGAATACTTCCTCCAGCACTGTTTTATAGTAATCTTGTGATATTTTGTGGGATTTATCTTCATATTTCTGCACAATATTCCTGTTGAAGTGAGTTTACAGCAGCGTTACTGTTGGTAAATTACTTAAAGGTAATCCTGCTAAAACATATTTATTTGTTGTACTTGTACTTTTAGTATTTTAATTATAAGCTGCTTTACAAGACCGGCTGCAGTAAATTAAATAGTATAAGTACTTTCAGCTACCTCTGTACTTTTACTTGTAGCTGTGTATTTTAAAATTGTTGTACTTTTTACTTGTGAAAAGGATCTGAGTACTACAGTTTATCTGGATGATCAGAGTAATATTTTAAGTACTTCACATGTGTGTTTTTAGTGTCTTAATTACTTTATATTTCTCTAACTTCTATAAACGTCAGACTTTTCTTGTTATTATTGATCTGTAAATCACTGTAGGATCTTTTTTTACTTAAATCCTGATCAATTAAAAGCCGGTCGAGTCGTATCCTGAGTTTTGCCTTTAATCTGGGATCATCCCGGATCAGCTGTTAAACCACTCACTGCTCGTTATGTCGGTTATTAACCTAAAGCCTCCTTTTCAAATCAATAACTGAAGCCTAAATTACTGAACGTGACGATCGGTTTAGCACTCACTGATCATTTTAAAGATCGTCAAAGTTTGATTAATGACTGTATTTTCTTATCAATTCAATCTGCAGAACATTGTGATTAATCGATTAATGGCTTGGTCTCATGTTATAATTTCCCAGAATGCAAGTCGACGTGTTCAGATATTTTTCTCAGTCCAAAACACAAATATATCAAATATATCAAAGAAAAACTGCAAGTTTTTGCATTTTAGAAGCAAATTTTTTGTGATTTTGTTCCTAAATGCACCAAAACTTTAAAATCTAAATGACTTCTCGACTGCACTTTTATTTTCTTTGCTGAATTCGGCTCAATAACTGCATTTCTGGTCTTTTAGTTGTGTTTAATTTGACTTTATCTTATTTTATTGATCTGGTTTGATTCTATTTTGATTTTATTTGATTATGTTTTTAAATGTCGTCATGCATTTCTTCACCTTACAGTGTATTAAGGTCTTTGAATGGCCTCTGTGTTTGATAAATATATTGATCTATATTTATATATGCTGTACACACAGGGATATGCTCATGTTGTTAAATACATCCTTAACTCTGAGATTTGAGGCTGAAATATTCACTGATAAAAGCAGAATTACTGCAAATGATGTCTCGTTTTATACGACCGATTCACATTAAATATGAAACTTTTGAGAAGCTGTCGAGCATTTTCTGCCTTCATTTTCTCTGCAGTCCAGGTTTGTTTTTGCCAACTTTCTATGCATTAATTTCCAGTTTAGCACTTTTCACTCCTTGTGCACGGTGCACAAACTCAGCTGCAAGTCTGACTTCTCGTTTTGTCAATTTAACAAAATATGAAGCTAACCCTAGCTAGCGAACCCAAAAATACAAGAAAAATGACCCACAAGCCAAAAGAAATGTACAAATCTTTTGTGATAATCACTCAGAATATTATTATAGAACAATTCAAGGTTGTAAACAATATTGTTTCACTATTTATACACACAAATTCCACTGAACGTTCACCGTAAATCACTGAAAATCAATAATTTAATTACAGACGAGTGAGATTCTGTGTGAAAGCCCCACATGCTCAGCTTGTCTGTACAAGATGTGTCAATAAAGTTATTTTACTATAAATAAAACATTCTCACAATGAAGTCAGAGCTTCTTCAACAACAAAACAAAGTCAAAACAAGTAACATAAGTGTTATTTTCTCCATTTCTGTTCATTTATATCATCTAGAAAATAATAAATTATGATTAAATTCATAAAAAAACCACATATATTGCACCAACACAATAATCACCTGTTAGTTTCTTTAAAAGAGACCTGAAGCTTTTTGATACATGTTGTTATAATGTTATATACACGGTTCGTGCAGCTTTTTTCAAGCACTTTCAAGGCACCTAAACCAAACATTTCCAGACTCTCAAAGCCTTTATCATCACATCTTAAATAGTTAGGTTAAACTTCAGGAGACGACAAACAAATATGACGAAAATGAAGCATTTTTCAAGGAGCATATATTCGAATTCAAGCATATTCCAAACCTTGAAAACATAACGGTTAAAATTAAGCAAACTTTCAAGACTTTGTACGAAGCCTGGATAAAATCAAAATGTTTGACAACATATTTAAATTCAGTAAATAATGTTTTATTTCAGCTCTTCATCTTTGATCTGTGATCAGTTCGAGCGTCTTTTCAGGAGAATGATCTGTGAATAAAAACAGATACATTATTTTTTTACAGTGTAGAGGAGTCATTGGACTTTTCCAGCCCTGAGTCTCGTCTTGGGACCTTCTCGCGTCAGGGTTTTGGACAGTCAGAAGGACTCGGGGTTAGAGGTAAAACTGGATTACAGTATGTGTCTGCAGTGGAGATGCAGACAGTTCGGGGTGAGGTGTGTCTATTATCTTTTTATTTTGGAGGCAGGAAGGAGGGGAGGTGGTGGTGGTGGTGGGGGGTGGGGGTGGGGGGGGGGTCTGTCCCAGACTCACTGGAGCCACGTTGTAACAGCCTCATTGAGACTGAATGAGACGTCTTAATTACTCCAGTTGTGAAAACTAAAGGGGAGGGGGATGTGTGCTTTGATCTTGGGGGCTGAGGGGAGTTTGAAATGAGGAGGGATGCCCCCTATAAATACAGACAAGCCGGGATGAAGGGGGGCAAGTTAAAAGTCTCCTAGCACTAGTCCAGGACAGACCAGCAGACCTCCTGAGAAACCTTTTCCTTCCACCTCAGACTGAAGGATTTACTCTCTCCGGCCTCTTCTCAGGCGCAACACTTCAGCCACTCTGCAGCCATGAGAGGACACTTCTCCATCGAATGGATGGCCCAGAGCAGCCAGCCGGCAGGGACCCAGACCGTCTCCACCTGCGGGACTCACTCAGAGAGTCTGCCGGGTTTCTACTGCAGGCAGAAGTCTGAAAATAAACCCGAGCAGCAAGAAAACAGAAGCCAGGACCTCGACACTTTCAGCCTGAACCCTCTGCAGCACCAGACCTCTCACAGTAACCAAGGTGAGTCCAGTCCTCCAAGTATATTTACTCAAGTACTTGTACTTTACTTGAGTATTCCCATTTTATGCCACTTACTTCTACTCCACTACATCTCAGAGGGAAACTTTTACCACTGCTACTGCTTCAGTTACATTTATCTGACAGCTTTAGTTACTTTACAAATCAAGATTTTTGCACACAAAACACACAAAGAGCTTCTAAAATCTGATGTTTTGTTATAAATTCAACTTCTCAACAGTTTATACAAACACAGCTGAAACCAAAAAGTCAATAGATAGAAAATGAACGGCCAACTTTTGTGATAATCGTGCTAATAAGATAATCGTTTCAAGCAAAGAAATATATGGAACTATTTGAATAACCTTAATTTATGTTTTAATGACTGAGGTTTGGTGTGTGTGTTGGTTGGATTGTGACGGCATTTCTCGCTTTTACAAACCAAACAAATCATAATGGAGAAAATAATAAAGCAGATTAATCCAAAATGAGAATAATCATTAAATGAGCTCCACCTCAACCAACTCCAACAGTAAAATCCTGCTTTTACATGAGAGATGAGGAAGAATCATCTAATGACATCAGATAGAATAGTAGAACAGCCCCAGGGGACATTTACTACTTTTAATACTTTAAGGACATTTTCCTGATTATACTCACATACTTTTACTTGTAACAGAGTATTTTTACAGTGTGGTATTAGTACTTTTACTACAGTAAAGTATCTGAGTACTTCCGTCAGTGGTTTGGTGTAAATCTGAACTGAAAGATGAATTTAAAATTGATTTCTTTCTTGTTCCTCCCTCCAGTGACTGAGGCAGGTTTCAGCAGCGGGGCGGAGGAGGAGACGTCCGGGTACGAGAGTGAAGGGGGACACTCCCTCTCGCCCTCGGCCCCCGCTGACTGCACCTCGGCCCCGGCGTCCCCTCCGGCGGGGAGGCGACCCCGGACGGCCTTCACAGCGGAGCAGATCAGCAGCATGGAGAGGGCCTTCAAGAGGAACGCTTATCTGGGAACTCAAGACAAAGCCGAGCTCTGCAAGAAGCTCAGCCTGTCTGACAAACAGGTAACAACCCCCAATCTGTTATCAATACAGGAGACAGTACATGTCCTCTGGACTTTACTTTATTTGACTTTATTGATTCACTTTCTGCAGTTACAGACGTACACACGGTGGCTGTTTTATAAGCTGATTCCAGTATTTTTAGACTCAATATGTTTAAAAGACGACATAATAATAAATAAATACAATTCCCAGCAGGGCAGGTAAATAGGAAATGTTAATTTAGGAATGTAATTATAATATTTTAGAGACTTTAAAACAATTTTTTAATGTATTTATTTGATTTATGTTTTATTATTTAGGGGGACTTGGATTCAGCGTTTTAATTTTATTTATTTATTAATATATTTACTTTTTATTTGTGTGTTTTATTATTTTGTTTTACTATTTGGTTAACTTGAATTTAGTATTAGTTGCATCATCACTATTTTTCATTTTTATTTTATTTATTTGTTGATTCAAATAAAAGACACAAACAAGTAACAAATAAAATAGAAAAATAAAATAAATACAACAACATAAAAAAATCATATATACATATACCATATATATATATATATATATATTTCTATTTTTTATTTTTTTTAACTTATTTGTTTGTTTATGTATTTTATTATTTAGGGGGCTTGGACTATATTTCATATTTTAGTTTTTTTTTAAATTTTTGTTTTATTTTTTAATCTTTATATTTGTTTGTTTAGTTGTATTTTTTAAATTATTTATTGATTACATTTATTTATTTCCCAGTAATATAGTTTGACCTCAGTATTTTATTATTATTATATATAAAAATGCTGGTTTCAGCCTGATGTTCACTAATAGAGCGACATTTTAATATTCTGTAGTGAAAACTTTGCCTCATGAGACTTTTTGTTTTTTCTCCTCAGATCAGAAACTGGTTCCAGAACAGGCGGATGAAGCTGAAGAGGACGGTGCAGGACGCCCTGGCTCACGCCTGCCAGGCAAATGTCGCCTCTCAGTTGATGCCCTACCCCGAGCTGCAGGCCTACAGGCCGGGGCCCTACCCGAGGTACCACTCAGCAGCAGCAGCAGCAGCAGCAGCTGGGGGGCAGGAGGGCCCGGCTGCTGCCTCCTACATCCGTCCACACAGCCTGCAGTACAGCTCCGCTCTGCCCAGCGTCGCCACACTGCCCCTGGACTCTTTCTACCAGTACAGCAGCCTCCCAGGAGTCATGCTGCCCTCCGCCTCGACTCAGCTCATGGGGTCCTACGCGACTTATCCTCAGTATTACTGACACTGTCCTTCCATCAGCCTGATGATGAGCCTGTACTCTGATCCTTACTGATATTTTGTCCGACTGAGACAAAATGATTTGTACTGATTTTATTTTAATTGTTCTCATCTTATCCTAATAGGATCAACGCTAATAGAAACAGATTTCTGCTGTGAAGCTTGAATGTTAATCGTGAATTTAAACAGGGTCGGCGTGCAATACTGTGATTTGTGTGTGTATCTCTGCTTGTAACTGATGTACAGTTTAGATTTATTTAAAGTAGAATCTATCAAGTGTTTTATGTTGTTGTAATTGTGAAATCAGATCACTAAAATAAAATCATTATTAAAACTTTACAGGTCATCTGATGTGTTTGCATCCGTATTATCTGGAAGTCAAATATCAACAGTGAGATGTATTGTTTAACTAAACACATTTACTCCACTACTGTATTTAAGTACATTTTTAAGGTACTTTTTACTTCTACTTCACTACATCTCAGAGGGAAATATTGTACTTTTTACTCCTCTACATTTATAGTTACTGCTTACTTTACAGATTAAGATTTTACATACAAATCGTGTGATCAGTTTATAAAATATGATGCATTGTTATAGATAAAAGTACCAAACAACAGTATGTAAAACTAGCTCCACCTCGACCAGCTACAACAGTAAAATACTGCGTACACATTATTTCATCAGTATTAATTGTCCAGTAATATAATATGTAATATAACAATCACAGGGGCCATTTTTTTCTGCTTGATAAGTATTTTGCTGATAATACTTACATACTTAAGTAAGGTTTTGAATGCAGGACTTTTACTCATATTTTCACAGTGAGGTATTAGTACTTTTACTTAAGTAAAGGATCTGAATACTTCTTCCACCACTGTTTCTCTTTCTAGGAGACCAAAGGTCGATACTGTATGTCTCAGTTCAATGTTTGTGCACCAGTGTCACATTCACTGTGTTCACATTTCAGCTTGTTATTTTCATGTTGCACAATTACTGAGAAATCCTACTGAGAACAGTGTTTTTCTGTAGCGACCACTGAGGACACTGAGCTCATGTTCCTGGTGATATTTCAGGGAATTTAATGGGTTTAATTACATGAAGAGGAGACTATTATTATTTTTGAGACTAATTATTTTAATCATTCAAATTATTAAATAGATTAAAATAAAACTTTGATATAAATAAGACTTTGAAACAAGATTTAGACTATAACTTAGGGAGATAACATTTACAGAAAATATAAATGTATAAATGTGACATTTAGTGATTTTTTAAAGAAATACTCAGAAAATAGTATGGAGTCTGGTTGCTGGCTGTAGCCCATACTTTCTTCTGCTGGGTGAATCTGGACTCATGACTTTACAGGCACTTCTCTGGTGTTTTCAGGACTTTAGGGAACAGGGTTTACCAAACCTCCTTCAAGAGTGAATCCAGCTCTTCATCACCAAGTTATCCAGCTCTACGGTGGATTCACACTTTAACAATACATTCAGGCTCAGTGATAAACAAGGCTGATGCTTATGCAACACTCTGCAGCTGTGGTTTCTAAACTCACAGGTGCTGCTGACACTTCCAGCTGGGAGGAAACAACCTGGAAGGCAAATTAAACTACACTGCCATCTGTGGACAGAGAGAGGTAATGCAATAATAATGTAATGATTGTATACATGTAGCTGCAGGCGGGATAAACAAGCATGCTAGCAGCTACTGCTACTGCCTAAAGATGGAAGCATTCTTAAGTAAAAGTACAGAAGTAATGGCAGCAAAATGTACTTAAAGTTAAAGCTCTTCATGCAGAATGGCTCCTTTTAGAGAGTTGTATTGTTATTATTATATAATTTATTGTTATTATGATTATGTAAGCAGCATTTTAATGTTGGAGCTGGTCATGGTGGCTAACTTTATATATATAATAATATTATATATTATACATATCGTTGGGTAGTTTAGTCTTTAACAGTGCATCATATTTTATAAACTGATTGAATGTTTTGTAAAATCTTACTCTACAAAGTATCTACAGCTGTCAGGTAAATGCAGTGGAGTCCAAAGTACAATATTTCCCTCTGAAATGTAGTGAAGTAGAAGTTTAAAGTAGGAGAAAATGAACAGTACAGTAGAGTATTTGAGTAGAGTGTAATTTATCATGTTTCCTGTTAGTTAACTGTCCCCCTGTCAGTGTCACTATGTAGTAATATATGTGTTTTCATGTAGGGCAGTGGTTTTCAACCTTTTTTGAGGTCACCCATTTTGGTAAACGCTCTTCTACTCCGGTGACCTACAGTGAAATTAAAGTGGGTGTCATGCAAAACGATTCAAGTGCAGATGCAGATATACTCTCAAAGCAAACAACAATTATTTTAAAGTTAAAGCTCTGAGCATTTCTCTAACTTGAAGCGACACTATGTATGTTTTGATAGAAGAAATAAAACTTTCTTCTTAAAACGCTGCCTTGCTCGGCTCAACACACTCAGGGGTTTTAATGCTGCAGCCTGACTCGGTCTGATACGACCACTAGCTTATCGTGGCTAACATTAGCAAACTTTATAGGGAGATATTGCTGTATAAAGCATTGTATCACTATTCTCTACTTGTACTACAGTTGCACTATATTTTAGCATTTACCATTATGCTGTAGGCTAATTGTGGCCACAGTGCTGTTCAGAAAGAGGTCACATTGGCTTGTTTTATTACTGAAGTTTTTGACTGTACTGTTGTGATGCAGCTAATATTTTCTAATATTCACCTTAGCATTAAACAATCCCATGTAGTAGGCCTATTTATCTGCCAGCAAAACGTGGAAACCCACTCACATGCTCACAACATAGAGCCATAACCAGTGGTGGGAAGTAATGAAGCACCAAAGTACAATTTTCAGCTACTTGTACTTTACATGGGTATTTCCATTTTATGCTACTTTATACTGCTACTCCACTATTTTAGAGTAAAGTATTGACATTTTTACTCCACTACAATTATCTGACAGCTGTAGTTGCTGGTTACTTTTTCAAAATAAGACTTTACATGCAAAAAATTGTACTTAGCTTTTAAAATATGTTGCATTATTATAGATTTAACAGTATATTAAGTAGTTAAAATCAACTCCACCAGTGAGATGTATTTACACACTTGGGTATTAATTATCCGGTAACATATAATGGTATAACACTTTTCCTCATAGTGAGTACTTTTACTTTTGATACTTTATGTTGCTGATAACACTTATGTACTTTTACTCAAGTAATAACTAATTTTGAATGCAAGACTTTTACTTGTAATGGTGTATTTTACACTGTAGTATTGCTACTTTTATTTAAGTCAAAGAACTTCTTTTCTTCCACTGCTGATAGTATTATTAGAAATTAGAAGTACGTCCCAACATTTTTTGCATATAAAAACACAAACCTGAAATATTTCCAGATTTCTTTCCGCTATAACTGTGTGGAGAAAAACAAGGTATGTCGACACATTTTACCAGCTGAAGCCAAAAACACTTAAAAAACATAATTTTCTACATATTATGTCATAAAAACAAGATTTCACAACCAATAGGAGCAACAAACGGAACCTCAATCTGAACCAATGGCTAATGAGAGATTCTACATGAGGGCGTGATAGACAGAAATCAACGAACCAATGGGAAAGCCGTAACCGTGTGAACACGTGGAAGTGGCAGATGCCTGGGCCAATCACAACACTCCCCGAAGAACACCCGTGGTGTGCGTGAAGGGGGCGCGTGCTGGCTGAGTGCACGCAGAAAGCAGCTACGCAGGAGAGAGGGGCAGAAGCCGAATGGTGGAGCTGAAGATGGCGGATGGAGACAGCGGGAGTGAGCGCGGTGGTAGCAGCGGGGGAGGAGGTGGAGGCGGCTTCCAGCACTTCCAGAGGGACCAGGAGACCCAGGAGCTGGCGTCCAAGCGCCTTGACATCCAGAACAAGCGCTTCTACCTGGACGTCAAACAGAACAGCAAGGGCAGGTTCATTAAAATCGCCGAGGTAGGGGCCGGGGGCTCTAAAAGTCGCTTGACCCTCTCCCTGTCAGTGGCGGCGGAGTTCCGCGACTACCTCGGGGATTTCATCGAGCACTACGCCCAGCTGGGGCCTAGCAGTCCGGAGCAGATAGCCCAGGCCAGCGCTGGTGAGGACGGCGGGCCCAGGCGGGCTCTCAAGAGCGAGTTTCTAGTCCGGGAAAACCGCAAATACTATCTGGACTTGAAGGAGAACCAGCGGGGGAGGTTCCTGCGGATCCGGCAGACCGTAAACCGTGGACCTGGCTTTGGAGTTGGGGGCCCTGTGGGCGGCATGCTGTCCGGCCAGACCATAGCCCTTCCGGCCCAGGGGCTAATAGAGTTTAGAGACGCCCTTGCTAAGCTCATTGATGATTACGGGGGAGACGACGAGGAGCTGGCCGGGAGCATGGCCGCCGGGGGCTACAGCGAGCTTCCCGAGGGCACCTCCATCATGGTGGACTCCAAACGGTTCTTTTTCGACGTCGGCTCCAACAAATACGGAGTGTTCCTGCGCGTGAGCGAGGTGAAGCCCAGCTACAGGAACTCTATCACCATCCCGTTCAAAGCCTGGGGCAAGTTCGGAGGAGCGTTCAGCAGATACGCCGAGGAGATGAAGGAGATCCAGGAGAGGCAGCGGGATAAGATGTACGAGAGGAGAGACGAGTCCGAGGGAGACGAGGTGGATGACGACTGAGAGAAAAATCCAATGAAACAGCTGTTAGTCAAGTTACACGGCAGATCTGCAATATAAAGGGGTATTTTGCATTAAAAAAAGAAGCAGAAATGACAGATTAAGTGCATGACAAATCGTGCTGTAATAGCCTACTAAAGTATTGTGGCGTAAAAAAAAGTACATGTGCAGGGAATTATTGGTGTATTATCCTAAAGTTTGTAGGGAGGGTTGGAGTGGTGGTGTGAAGCTCTGAAAGTGGGGAGAAAAAAAAAGTGGACTAAATGTGTAAATGAGATCAAATCTCATTGGCTGAAAAAAAAAGAGTGCTTTATTGTTTAAAAAAAAAAAGAAAGAAAAGAGAAAGAGAGAGCCTATACTAAAACCAGCAAATTGGTTTTTATAACTAGAAATGAAGCCAATGAATGCTTTCCTATTCGCAGCATAGTTTATATTTAAAAGAGTGAGGAGTCAGCCTGTTTAAGATGTTTTCCTTGCTCAGTTTGAAGGAGAAGAAGTAGCATCCATTGTATTCCTGTTCCGGTCCAGGTCTCTCCTCAGTGGGCAGTTTGTGGGATCTTTTGTAAGTCGAACCTGAGAGGAATGTATAGAAAGCTGCTGGGTGCTTTACATTAGATTAGGATATGT
Source organism: Macquaria ambigua (assembly GCA_008360985.2). Lineage (NCBI taxonomy): Eukaryota > Metazoa > Chordata > Actinopteri > Centrarchiformes > Percichthyidae > Macquaria > Macquaria ambigua. The sequence goes on along the minus strand of VMKM01001523.1, from coordinate 32,573 downwards.
CAGCGTATTGGAGAGCTGTCAAACAACACGGAGCTGTGCAGCAGCAGCAGCAGCAGCAGGCAGTCAATCGTAAAGATGACCCACAATTGTTAGGGGAAGTTACTGAGAGGATTATCTTTAAGCCCAAACAACAAGGGCCTCGCCTCGCGGACTACTTCAGCTAAAGCTCTGACTCCAGCAGTCAGTTACGGTGTGGTTCAGCTGGGTTTTATGTTATACATACAATCTTGGCAGTGTTTTCAAAGCATCATTCACACTGTTGTCAGTAAGATTCACTCAGTGAGGAGGACGAGCAGCTTCCTCACGCCAGAGCATCCCTGGTGTTTGAGAGCCAACAAGTGGGCAGAGGACTGTTCTGTGTGCGCTCCACACCAGGGACAACATACAGATTATATATATATTTGGGACTTTTAACGATGCTCATTTGCTCCCACGTGCCACTACAAGGGTCCAAATAGGGAGGCGAAGTCCCTCCCCTGCCGGTGGATCACCATGGGATCTTATTTTAGAAAAATATGTACAGTAGTCAATGGCGAGAGGCGGCACATCATTTTTTTATCCGGTTTGAATTGTGCCTTGAATTACACACGCGATGTTTGTAAATTTGAAAGATTTTGCAAGTCAAGAAAGTCGCAGTTTGTCGATAAGTAGCAACAGTTATTTTCATTATTGATTAATCTGCTGATTATTTTCACGAAAATTGTCCCAGAGCCCAAAGGGACAACATCTTGCTTCTTTTGTTTGACCAACAGTCCAAAACCCAAAGACTCTTCATTTACTGTCAGAAAAGACAAAGAAAAGCAGCAAATCCTCACATTTAAGAAGCTGGAACAAGCAAACATTTTTGCTTGAAAAATGACTGAAACGGTTAATTGATTATCAAAATAGTTGGCGATTAATGTTCTTTCGATCGACTAATCGATTAATTGTTGCAGCTCTATAGTAAAGTACCATTTAGTTTTGTGTGAAACCGCTCAGTGAGCTACGTCTCTCGTCACCAACACCAACATGGCGGTCATCAATGTAACGTTATCTTAGCTGATGTGTTTTATCAGCCGGGAAGCGAAAGAACGAGCAAGATTCGTACGAAACACACAGGAATCGTAGCTTCAGCGGCTCTGGGGAGCTTGTAGAGAGAGAAAGTGCGACTTTTGGGTGTGTAGTCTTATAGTTCAACATTTTTACAACAAACTGCGACTTTCTTGACTCGTAAAATGATCTTTTAAATTGACAAACATCACGTGTGATTCATGGCACGATTCAAACCGGATCCGAAAAACTATTTGTCCCTTGCCGATGTCTACCATACATATTATTTCGGAAATAAGGTCCCATGGTGGTCCACAGGAAGGGGAGGGGTTCGGCGTCTCTGTACCTGGCAGTCGGATGGGGAGCGCTGCATCAGACACATTGGTGGAGCTCCTCTGACCTTCTGCCATGGATGTATTATAAGAACTGGAAACGGTGCCGCCGCTCAGTCTTGCTTCCAATTTTTTCCAGTGGTCACTCGTGGTATTGCAGTGAAAAATCCCCCTGTGGCCCAAAAAGCATTTTCCCCATAGACCCCCATTATAAAAGAGACATCTGTAAAACTGTTGACAGGACCCCTCCAACTGCAAACAAGCTCCATTATGACTCTTTCTATTATTCATTTTTGATCCATGGAGGTTTTATATTTGTAAAACTTTCCTCGAGCCGAGAAAAGCGATTTAAAAATCTGTGACGTCATCTCAATGTAAAGTCTACGGGCCGAGCGGGAACTAGTGGGCGGGGCCAGTGGGGGGGAAACTCTACTGCGCATATTCAGTGGGCCGCATTACCTGGAAGTAAACCTGGAAGATAGAAACCTTTTTCGGCGTATGCATCAGGCGAACAATTCTCATCGGACTGAATAGGCGCCATCTTTGGGTCCAGTTCTTATAATACATCCATGCCTTCTGCAAGAGCGTCAGTGATGAGTTTTCCCATCAGCCTCTCTGTCGCGGTCGGAGCTGGACCAACCACGGGCCGCTCTCTGACCCAGAACGTAACGAAGACCCTGGACAGAAACACAGTGATGGATGTTGTTGCTGCTTTTGTTTTTTTTCTGTTTTTCAAAAGAGAACTATATTGAAACGAGATTCTACTTATAGGAAAAAAAATAATATTACCGAACAAACCAGCAAAAGATATTTTGAAATACTTATAATAAAGGAAAATGTATTATGTAAAGGAATTTCAAGACTAAAAAAAAAAAAAAAAAAGGTTAATTTCTTAAAACAAAGTTGTGACTCAAACCTCCAGATTATTTTTCATTTTGTTTTTCATAGAGTGAAAGTATAACACTTCCTTAATTAAAACAACTTTAAACGAAATACCCAATGTTGTGACTGTATATTTTTAAATCTCTGTATTCACACTCCAAGATAATGAAATGTGATTATTATTTTCTGGATTAATTGATTAATCCTTTGGTCTATAAAATGTTTGAAAATAGAGACAATTGCTTGTTTTATTTCCTTCCAGCAGTCCAAAAAACCCCAAATATATTCAGTTTACAATGAAATAAAACAGAGAAAAGCAGCAAGCCGTCACATTAGAGAAGCTGAAACCAGAGTTTTTGCTGTTTTTACTTGATAAATGACTGAAATGATTAATCGATTATCAATAGTTGCCTGGTGTCTTCAGCTTTTTCTTTAGTTTTTTTCAGATTTTCTGTCGTCACTTTTCTCGCTGTTGATCTCTTTATAACTGTTCGGCTGGTCTTTGCCTGAAGTAGCGTGATGCACTGAGATGGGACGGAGAAAACCTTAAAGGGAAATCCAGTAACATCAAATCCAGACCAGGATTATTGTGCTTTCACTTCAGAGGTCGTGGGAGACTTTAAAAAGATGCTGCATAAGGTTTTCCACCACATAATGAGTTAGTGTGAGGCTGCGACTAAGGATTATTTTCATTAACGATGAATCGTTCAATGTACGTCTGAAAGCCCAAAGAGGACGTCTTCAAATGTCTTGTTTTGTCCGAACGACTGTTGAAAACCAAAAGATCTTCAGTTCACAGTCAAAGATAGATGATAGATAGATGGAGGCTTTGTTGTCATTGCATTTATTTAGTTTATTTAGTTTGGCAGCAATTCACTCCACTTAGCAGCATTTATAAATATATAAAAGAAAAGTAAATATATATGTATTAAAAACTACTATTAATATTTGAGAAGAAGGATCCAGAACATTTTTTGTCAGTTAAAAAATTACAAACTTTAAATGAATTATCAAAATAGTTGCTAATCTTATTTTCTTTATATTATTTTGAGATCAGGTTGTGCTGCATGTTATACTTCCAGCTTCATCAGTTTGGGTTAAAAGCACACGTGACATTTTGAGCAGCCTTGAGGAGTTGCCCTGCATTCATGTGGCGTTGGAATAATCGGAAAAATGAGTTCCCAATAATTCACGTGAACGCCCCCTCAAGTCCGAACAACAACTCGAAAATTCTGGTACACGACTTGCCGAAAGCTGACGTCATACACGCAGAAAGATGGCGAGTAAAAGTAAATGTTTGATTGATTGTAAGAAATGTTTCATTAATTCACATACCAATGTGACTCACGTGTAATTTGTCACATGGTATTAGTTGTTACCGTTAGCTGCTGTCCACATAGAGCGACCTAAATCAGTTTGAAAGGTTATTGATTAGATTGATAAATCACATCTTCTTCGTAGCGGCCCTGTAGTTTCCACATTATGATTTAAAAGCTCATGAACACACCAAAGTCGGAAAACGACTCTTGACTTAATCTGCATACTTTTTTTTGTTCTTAAAACTGTTTTACAATCTGAATGTGTTTACTGTCGGCCAACTGACGACTCCTCATGTAAATCTGAAGCTGAAACAAACAGTCGACCGATGGGAAATGAATCTGTATCTTTTACTTGAGTTAAAGTACAGAAATATTAGCAACCAAATGTACTTAAAGTCTGAGAAGTAAAAGTACTCATCGTGCTGGATGGCCTCTGTCAGTGTTATTATATATTATTATATTGAAATGGAGCTGATTTTAACTGTTGTATCGATGCGTCGTATTTTATAAACTGATCACGTGTTTTGTAAGAATGTTAATTTGAAAAGTGACTAAAGGCTGAAACAAATTAATCGTTGAGTCGACTGACAGAAAATTGATCAGCAACTATAGTTTGATAATTGATTTGCTGCTTTTCTTTGTCACGTTCAATGGTAAATAAAATAACTGAACTGTCGGTAGGACAAATCAAGCAATCTGAAGATGTCACTTGTGCTCGTAAGAAGTCGCGATGGACGTTTCTCACTACTTTTTGATGTTTCATGGACTAAACGATTAGTCTAGAAAATATTTGACAGATTAATCGACGATGAGAATCTAAAATTCTCTGATTTCTGTTTCTCAAATGTGATGATTTGCTGCTTTTCTTTGTCATACAGTGGAGTACTCAGACATATATATATATATATATATATATATATATATATAGTCTTATTGGTATAGTAATATTTATTTGGTGATTATATTTTGTATTAATCTGAATATTTTAAAGTAAGTAAAGTTGGAGTGGAGTATAAAGTAGCATAAAATGGAAATACTCAAGTAAAGTACCTCAAAATTGTACAGTACTTTAAGTAGCCACTGGGAAACTATAATTTCTGTTTCTTACTCATAAATCTAGAAAATAATCAACATATTAATTGTTAGCTGCAGCACTGATAGGACTTCAGTATGAAATGGTCGTTCCTGTCGGGTATGAGGAACATATGCTTTACAGTTGCTCTCTTCCCATACACACACACACACACACACAGTTTGGCAGCAGCTGTTAATAAAGACTGTCTGCAGGAAGCAGCTCCACACAACAGGAGCTTGTTCTTGAGTCCACAGCAAATCTGAACGATGTGGCGTTTAGTCGCGGCCGCCCTGCAGTCTGTAGCCTCCTCATCCCTCAGCGCACTCATGACACGAACGTATTGTGTGGAAATATACAGCCCAACTTGTTTCCTGACTCTCTAATTTGATTCCCTCGTCTCGTGCTGATCTCCTGTTGCTGCTGCTGCTTCTTCTTCTTCTCTGGTCAGACCCTTCCTCCTCACTTTTCCTCCATACTCAGGAGTTGTGTAAATCTGGCAGCTGTTGGGCCCCCATGTGTTCGCTGTGAGGGCGTGCTGACAGGGCGTGCTGGCTATTTTTTGATGTGGGAGGCCTCTACAGACTTGACATTCCTGGTCAAGGAGTCAGCTGTGCCTTGAGGACCTCGCTGCCTGGGGACAACAGTCGTACAACCGTCTGACTGTGCAGAAACACACTCAGCTCTGTGCAGGCAGGTACTGCATACGCCTCGTGTGTATTCGTATATTCGTTTGTCAGTTTGTCAGGGTCAAAGTGGCTCGTTAGTTCGTCCCCAAATGTAGAAACATGGCGGCCTCCGTGAACAAGGACCCGCTCCCTCTGTAGATATAAAGGGCTCGTTCTAAAGTAAAGTACACCAACAAAAATGATTATTATATTGCATTTCTGCCAATAGATCCCCCTAAATCTTACACACTGGTCCTTTAAGTACAATTTTGAGGTACTTTACTGGAGTATTTCCATTTTATGCCACTTTATACTCCACCATAATTCAAAGAGAAATATTGTATTTTTTATTATAATTACTCTTTACTTTGCAGATACAGATTTTATATACAAAATATATGATTGGTTTATAAAAGGTAATGTTCTCCTAGAGATTTGACACCCAACACTATATGAAATAGTTAAATTTGCTCCACATTCACGCATTAGTGTTAATAAACCAATAGTATATACAATAATATTGTTTTACTTATGATACTTTAAGTACATTTTGATGATGATGCTTCTGGACATTAACTCAGAATGCAGGGCATTTAGTTTGACAGGTGTAGTTATTAAATTAAAAACATATGATACGCTTACAAAATACAACAAAAGCCTTAAACCAGTGGTTCTCAGAGGTCAAATTATCCAATATTTCACCAGAAAAGATTAGAGAAAAATTAGTGTGAATATTTGTGGTACACGTGACGATGCCAGTGTGATTGAGTGTGTTTAGGTAGTTGTAATATAATATACAGTATAACTTTTGCAACGTACCTCGCAAGCCTGAATATATTCAGTTTAGGAGTATTAAAAGTATACAGAATTAGCCGTTAGCAGCTCCTGTTTGCAGTGTGCTCATGGATGTACAGACAGCTGTCACTGGATTACTGTGATACTGAAGAAAACTTAAAAACATGATGATTCTCAGGCAAGTTCTGCAGTTATAAGGAGCGTCTTTTTTCCTGTGATTTCTAAGCAGATTTATGGACATTTATTTGTGAAGGACACCAGAGATGATGATGATGTCCTCTGGCAGTTTAAGTGTATCATGTCTGCGTGCCTCCACGTCCTGCTTCACAGTTTGAAAACCTCTGTATTTATTAAAACTCCATTAATCAGAGGACAAATTAAATCATTCCTCACACTATTCATCAAATTTGACACTACATGGAATGATTTCCTCTCCTTTATCCAACATAACGTTACTGAAATGTAGCGTCTATGAGCAGCTGTTTATCTGCAGTCCATTTTGGTGTCTGTCTGAATTTGACAGCTTTGTTGTAGCGCCATGGAAAGTTGGCAACCTGTAGTTTTTTCCTCCTCTGACAGACAACTGGAATTGACCAGCCCCTGTCTGAAATATACAGACAGACACTAAAAGAATAATAAATGGAGCGACGCCTGCGAGCTAGTTCAGGCAGTTGAACTCGAGCTGCACTGCTATAAACACACGTGACATACCTCACTCTCCACAACCATCCACCAAACGCACCCTCCCAATTTGGCGCTCTATTTAAACTGCAAAACGTCCCATCTCTCCCTCTGCCTGTCAGTATTGCTGCCTGTTCTTTCAGCCCCAACACCACCCCAGCATCCACCTGCAGGATCCGGCTGGGATTGAAGATATTTGCTCGTCGTTCCCCAATATCTCTATAAACATATCTGTTAGGGAGCGATGAGGTCGGAGCCTGGACGCCAAACTCTAACTATCTTCTGCTGCTGTAATAAACATTTCAAACGTGAGTTGTCTGACTGAACTTAAAACATTCATTAAAACAAAAATTATGTCCCATGTCTTGTTTGATCAAAGACGAGATAAAACGGGATTATAAGAGAGATTAGATCAGGTTGGGTGTCAGGAAGTTCACTTTTAAAAGTAAGAACAATCACGTCATGTTCTTGGTAATTGCAGTGCAGCACTCAACTAGCACTTCCATTAATGAGGCCCCCTGTGCATATTTAAGCAGATGCACTTCGTGTAATGTCACATTTTACAAAGACGAGTTCATTCCCCCGGCTCTGAGGTGAGAGGCCGGCTCCTCGCGGCCCTTAATGAGCGCTGACGGCACACTGCTGCAGCTAAACAGAACAAATCCTCCACACTGGCTGCTGCTGCTGTAACTAAAAGAATAACTTGTGGTGGTGTGGTCTCTGTGAGGATACGAGGCGGACTATGCAACAGTGCGGTGACTCACAGTGGATTCCACAAGCATTTGGACGGACAACAAGAGTCGTTTTACGCTTTTGTTTGAGGTCCAAAATATTTTCACAGTATGTCTAACACATAAAAATAACTAGCCTTTTTTTAGGTCTTTAATATGGTATTTCCATGGTTTGTTGATTCCCTGACTCCAGATGGCTCTAGCATGTGTCCAGTAGGCTTCATGGCTGAGGGTCAAATGGAACCAACAAATGTCTTATTGATGTTTGTCTAATCAATATTCTTGATTCTTCTGCACTAAGGATGTGTGGCTCTAAGGATGGCGATATCGTTTGTTCCAGACCGAAATATCTCAGCAGCTATGAGATGGATTGCCATGAAATTTGGTTCAGACATTCATGGTGTCCAGAGGATGAATCCTACTGACTTTGGAGGTCCCCTGACCTTTCCTCTAGTGCCACCAGCAGGTCAAAACTTTAACTTATCCAGTGAAATATCTACAAAATAGGTTGGCACAACCTTTAACTTATTCAGCGATTCACTTGATGGATTGGTACAAAATTTGGTAGAGACATTCATGGTCCCCAGAGGATGAAGCCTAATGACTTTAGTGATCCTCTGACTTTTCATCTAGCGCCATCATCAGGTCAAAATGTAAATTTCTCCAATGCTTTGGTTTATGAGCAAATACCAGCAAAACTGATGACATTCCCAGCAGCCTCAGCTGTACTTTGTGTTAATTAGCACATTTTAGCATGCTAACTCGCTAAACTAGGCTGGTGAACATTGTAAACATTATACCTGCTAAACATCAGCATGTTAGCATTGTCACTGTTAGCATGCTGACGTTAGCATTCAGCTCAAAGCAACGCTGTGCCTAAGTACAGGCTCACAGAGCTGCTAGCATGGCTGCAGACTCTTAGTCTTGTTATATGAACACTTGAACAACGGGTCAAATGACTGTATATATAATGTGACAGGCATCGCTCGTAGTGACAAACCCACAGAGAATATCACCTGACTCTGCAGTTCCCCTCAGCTCTACGGAGCATTTTAGCATCTTTCAGCTCCTTGTTTTAGTTTTACCAAAAGTCAATCAATTAAAACAGACACAAAGCTCCTGTCCTGCTGCTAAAAGAAGTACAAACAAGCAACTACGTGTAGAACCATAATCTTCAGCCTTAAAATCACGTCTGTCACATGAACGGTTGAGGAGAGGTTGGTGGGAAGAGCTGTTGGTAACCTACTTTCCACATTTGCAAAATGTGTTATGCAAACAGTTTTTTACACAGTTCAATTCACAAATTATTCAAATCTATTTTTATACATTCACACATTAGCATGTGTGTATCTGCCTGTGCTGCACTACTCTGGATCAGGCCTCGCTCTGCTGCTCTGACTCACAGTGTGGCACATTTTTACTTATTCTAATGAGCCTTGGTGGCTTTTTTAATTATGTAGATTTTTCTTATTGAATATATTGTTCCATAAGGTACGCCACCTGAAGTATTTCACTAAAATGTCATATTACAGGCCAGGATGAGTTTGTTAGGCATTATTTAAAATATAACAAAACAAAGTACTCGTAAACGTAACAATGGGCCCAACTAGACAGAGTGGTTACAAGCCAAAAAGGTTGGAAACAACTGGTTTAATCTTTATTATTTAATTTATGTTAAATGTGTCATGTTGTATTATATAAGCTTATACATTTTTTATGTACGATATTATTACGAGTAACTATATCTATCAAATGTAGTGGAGTAAAAAGTATAAGGTAGCATAAAATGGAAAAATGCAAGTAAAGTACAAGTACCTCAAACATGTACTTAAGTACAGTACTTGAGTAAATGTACGTAGTTACTTCAGGGTTCATACAAAGTCTTGAGAGTTTGGAAAATGCTTAATTTTAACCGTTATGTTTTGAAGGTTAGGAATATGCTTGAATTTGAATATACTCCTTGAAAAATCCTTGATTTTCAACATACAAACGTTTCATCATCGACACAATCACTCATGGGAACCAAACATCTTTTAACGTTTGAAATGAAACCATCCCGTCGTCATATTTGTTTGTTGTCTCCTGGGGTTTCTAGTAACAATATAGATGTGATGATAAAGGCTTCGAGAGTCTGGAAATTTTGGGTTTAGGTACCTTGAAAGTTCTTGAAAAGTGCTTGAATTTTACTTTTAAAAAAGCTGTACGAACCCTGTTAGTTTCCACCACTGCAGACGTCTCACCTTGTAATGAGTCAGTCAGTAAAGAGGCTGCTGTTCACACATTCAGAGTGCTACATTACAGTCCAGTGATGGAGGATATAATTGTCGCTCCACTTACACCCCAGGCATTATAAGATACCCATAATTAGCATTAACATTTTCTCTCCAAGCCAGCAGGAAACCTCATCACTTTGCAAAGTCTCCATGCATTTTATATTCCTGCATCTCCAAGCCGGAAAGCTCCACGTCCCCGATGACCTCCCATCACCACTTTCATCCCGCTCTCACCTCCCGGGCAACGCGGCAGTGATGTGTGCACGCATGCACATGTGAACAGTGGGACTAATGCAGCCTGTGAGCAATGTAATACCTAACTAGGCAGTGTGCCAAATCAAGCCAGGATTATGCCACATGCTCCCAGCAGTCCATTACTATCCTGCTAGGATCAGTCGGATCCATCCCCACTGACTTCTATAAATATGAGCATGTGTGTGTCGTGCCCTCAGGCAGTGGTGGAAGAAGTATGCAGATCCTTTTACTTTAGTCAAAGTCATAATACACAACAATGTAAAAATAAAATGTTACAAGTAAAAGTCCTGCAAGTAAGAAGTATTTTCAGCTATATTTACTTAGAGTATTAAAAGTCAAAGTACTGTAGAATGACCCATTTCATAGTGTTACACATAGACTATATTATTGGATTATTATTACTGATGTATTCATGTGTAAACTGCTGCAACTGGTCGAGGTCAAGCTAATTTACTTTATTGTCTGTTGGGCAGTTCGGTCTCTCACAGTATAAAATTCTGGCTATAATCAGGTCCAAAAACCTTGTTTTCTTAAAACAGGTGAAAATCGGTTAGTGCAGTAATGGTAAATGGTGAATGGACTGCATTTATATAGCGCTTTTCTACCTTCATGGACAAAACTTTTTACAATTGGCCTCTCATTCACACACACACTCACACACCGATGAAGAGTTTACGCTGCCTTCAAATGGAACTCGTGAGCTCGCGGTTACGACGCGGGAAGTCGTGTACGCGATATGTTCGGCATTCAAGTGGTAAGTCGTGAGAACGCCGCTTGCTAGGCAACGGCAACACGGACGCCAAAAGACTCCTCGCTGTTCTCGTGACATTCTTCACTTCTTTCCAAGAAATGTTGACTTACTTTTTATTTATATCAACATTTTCCCCAGACATGTTATAAAATTACAAAGAAAAGCTTATTTTCTGCAATAATCAAAAAATCCAATGGAAACATCCCATTGGCTTTTTGTGGAGGGAACCAGGGCGATGCTAACTTCAGGCCTGGACTACAGAAATATGTCATCCATGCAGAACTCTATATCAACCTGGTTTTAATTCAACGGACTGCATAAAGCACGTTCTCGCGGTAAAAGTATATAAAGCATAAAGTAGCATGAAATGGAAATACTCAAGTACCTCACAACTATACATGCAGTACAATACTTGAGTAAATGTACTTAGTTACATGGGCTGAAGGTGGGTTAAAGTGATCTGTACAGCTAGAAAGATTAACAACAACCCAGTTTTTCATCAGGTTGCAGAAGCTCTGAGGAGCTGGAGCTGAAATCCAGAGGGGAAAAGGTTCATGGAGACAGAACGAGATTATCTGGAGAGAGGGAGAATGATGGGGGAAAGAGGGGGGGGAAGTAAAGGGAAAGAAAAGAAGGGAAGAAGGGGAGGGGAGAGAGGTGCAGGAGAGGAACCCGTGTTTGTGGGAAGCAGAGAAACAGGGACAGCGGCGGGGAGGGATCCTACGCTAGCGAGAGGAAGCATGATCCCGCTGTGAAGCCGGGCTGCCGGGGCTATATTTAGCTTCTGTTGCCATGTGCCGGGAATGTGCATGGCAGAGGGAGACACACACACACACACACACACACACACACACACACACAATCATAGGCCCACACACACAATAGGTTCACTGCTGGTCATGCACTCTCACTGCACATGTGAGTGTGTGTTGTTTGAGGGATGTGATTTAAGTTTTTCTCGTGATTTCAGATATGAGATCATCAGTTTCTTTATGTCCTTGTTAGATGTGAGGTATGTAATGTATGCATGTTTACGTGCGCACACACACACACACACACACGCACACACATAAACGTGAATGTTCCCCTTTTTGCTCACACATACTGACACGTGATTTTTACATCTTAGGCAATCACTAAAACTGGAGGAAGGGGTTGTAAAGGTTTTGCTGCTGCACGTGTTTATAAATCATTCTGAGGAAAATGGCATTTAAAGTGAAGTTTCAGTAGAAGATGGACTGAATTAATTCTGTTGGATTTCCCTTAAAACAGGTTGAAAGAGGTGGTCAAAGAATGACACCGGATATGTGTGTGTTTTGTGGAGGCAGCAGTGAGGATGGAGAAACATGAAACACCACCGTCCGTGTGATCTTTGATGTTTTCTCTTCGGTTCTTGACCTCTTCAGCGAGCCCGTACCATTTTGCCTCTTTAAAGTTAAATGCATATCGCTCTATAATCTGCTTTACGCAGCCACGATGTGGAGCAGCGCTACAGAGCGGAGCTCAGCATCTCTCATTGGTGTGTAGTCAGTCAAGAAACAGCCCAAGGTGTCACCATGCAAACCCGTGCAGGCTGCACCAATGAGAGGACATGGACTTCCTCTGAACTGCCTCTGATTGGCTGAGATTCTTTAAGTCCGTTATTGTGAAGTGTAAGAGCAGACTGACATTTAATTTGGTGAGTGCTGTGAAATTCAGATTACAGGCGTGTGTCTCTGGTTTATGGACAATAAATAAAGCAAAGCTTCAGCTGATGCTTTCTAAACTGAGTGAGTTTGAGTCTCAAACAGAAGACGTTATGCTTCAAGATCACTAAATTATATTATAAGTGGCCACAGAATGAAGTGGACCCAGTTACGTACAGCTGTGAGGGACTGAGCAGGGTGACACGAGGACACAGGATTTGAAATGTATATATTTTAATTTAAAATATAAAGCGTGAGCCATTACAAAGAGGTCAACAACACAGAAGTGAACGCAAAATACAGAACTAAGCATCTGACTTAGACAGAACAATAGTTCAACATTTTGGCAAATAGTCTTATTTGCTGTCTTGCCAGAGTTAGATGAGAGGATCGAAGCCAGCAGCCGGTTAGCTTAGCTTAGCTTAAAGACTGGAAACAGAGGGAAACAGCTAGCCTACCAGCACCTTCAGAGCTGGATTTGTACTTCCGCGTTTTGGGGTTACGCTGTACCTATAAGCTCTGGAGCTACGCCGTAGCCGACGTGTTGCTACTCTAAAATGTAAACACACGTCCGGGCGATAGAGAGCCGAAGTGAAAGTGGAACTTCTGGGTTCTGTTCTAGAAGTAGGAAGTCCTCATTGACATGTGTAGCTAAGATAAAACTTAAAAACCAGCATTGGAACAGAGACTTTCTCAACACTGTCGTGCTGCTCGCTTCGTATGTTTAGATAAGGACGGTAGTTTTTGGAAAAATTATCTAATGTTAATTCAGTATTTCAGACAGCTACCTCTGTCCTCTGGAGTTTGGGATTTGTATTATTTTTTTAATCTGATAATTTCATCAGATTATTTGACATCTAAAGGCTGCAGGTTATCTTAGTTCCTAACCTACTGACCATTTGACCTTGAAGTTAAATTCATATTCCAGCAACTTGGGCATAGTTTAGGTTTAAACCTGCTTGATCGTACTTGGTCAGCAAATGCAGATGACAATAAAAAGAAAACCTTCACAAGATGAAGATAATAAAGCAAATACACAACAGCCATGTTTTTTTTATTTTTTTTATGCAAATTCAAGAAGTCAATAAAAATGGACATTAAAGGCAGTTGACATACTTTTGACAGAAACAGAAGCCCATACATGAGATCTGCGAGTTGTCAGTTCAAATATCTGAACTCATCAGGCTTTAGAGATGTAATTTCAATAGTTATAATAACATGATGTGATGCCATATTGTGACGTAACTAAAGCAGTGCAGTAAAAGTACAATATTTGCCTCTGAGATGTGGTGGAGTGGAAGTGGAAAGTTGCATAAAATGGAAATACTCAAGTAAAGTACAAGTACTTAAGTAAATGTACTCAGTTACCTTTCCACCACTGGGAAAAAACTGTGATATCACCGGGACACTGAGTTACTCCTTCATGTCTAATGATTTGCAAAAAACAAGGATTAACATGTCATTCACATCTTTAATGGAAACACTGGGATCGAGAGTAGAATTTAAAATAAAGTTCTGCAAAGCTGCAACCATTAAAAAGCTTTATTAATACATTTTAAAAACATTCACATTTATTTTACAGAAGCACTGTTACACTTTTAAACTTGTAATGTTTTACATACTCACATCTTCATTTTCCTGTCACAGCACACAAAAAACATTTGTGATAACAGACAATAAAGAAATACACTGAATTTCAGGAACAATAATAAGGAATAATAATATGTAGTTTTTAGGAATGTCCTCTTACAAGTTTCTCTTTCTTTACCAAAGGAGATTAATTCAAAGCATTTTGTCAGTGAATAAAAATAATTTAAAAGCTGTTTTCAGTGGGTTACACTGAATTATAAGTTATCTCTACCTCACCACCTCCAGAGTATTATCACTGCAGGCTCAGGGAACATTGCAGACGATTGCTCCATCTAGTGGTGAGGTGGAGTAAAGATAAAACACAAAAAGCTTCCTCAGCAGATTTCTGGATACATTTGAACTGTACATGGCACCTTAACCCCAGCAGTAGTTTATGCTGAAGTTGGTGGAACGTTTGCCAGTGTCCTGTTCACACATGTCCACAGGCTGGTTCTCATCCTCGTAGGTGCTGATGTACCAGCCTCTGCACTGGACAGACTCGAAAGTGGTCACAGATGTTCCCGTGGTTCTCTTGTAGAAGAGGAAACGGTCCATGTTTCCATCGTCGTTGATGCTATTTAAATTCTCCTCAGAGCATTCCTGCCAGAAGACAGATATAGAGAAAATGTCTCATATTAATTAAAAAATAATGAATTATTTTATGTTTGGAAGCAGATGGTAAGTCAAAACTTTAATTTATTATGTCAAAAGATGATCAAAAGATCAACATCTAGCCTGGCTGGGTTCGGCACATTTACCCAGTTCATTTACTCAGTTTTGTACAAATTGAACAAACAAGATATATCATGTTAACCAGTGAGCTTTAGTAGAAGAGGTGGATTTTGTTATCTTTGGACAGAGCCAGGCTAACTGTTTCCCCGTTTCCAGTCTTTATGCTTAGCTAAGCTAACCGGCTGCCGGCTCTAACTACATATTTACCGAACCGACATGAGAGTGGTATCAATCTTCTCACCTAACCATCGGCAAGAAAGCGAATGAGCGTATTTCCAAAAAAGTCAAACAATTCCTTTAAGTAAAAGCAACAATACTTTGATGGAAATATACGCAATAAGTAAAAGTCCCTGCATCATTACTGATGCATCAAAGCAGCATTTTACTGTATAGGCCTAGTTAAGCGAAGTACCTCAAAATTGTACAGTATTTGAGTAAATGTTCTCAGTTATCCACCACTGACAAAAAAATCCCCTTAAATCACATCAAGTGAAAATCTGTGTAAGAGTTTCTGCTTACCTCCAGATTCAACACGGCTTTGTTGTCTTTCATAGAGCAGGAAAAGTGCAGGTTGTTATTGGGGATGGACAGAAGAACAGCCTCAGCGTCATCATCAGAGATGTGGGAAGAGATGTACCTCGACAGTTTAAAATTCACTAATGTGGGAAAAAGAGATACAAAGAAAGAATGTGATCTAATGTTCGTTTAAAGACATCGTAGTATTGTTTTGGAGGACATTTGTTTTGGTCTCCACTGTGGAAGAAGTACTCAGATCTTTTGCTTAAGATGTGCTGGTTCTGCAGTAAAATGTCTCCTGTGACTGATATCTGATTCTGTCTGACATTATTAGATTGTTAATACTGAAGCATCAATGTTAGAGCAGCTTTATATACAGTTAGCTAGTTTAGTCCAGTGCTTCCCAACATAGGGGTCGCAGCCCCTCCAAAGGGTCACCAGATAAATCTCAGGGGTCGTGAGATGATTAATGGGAAAGAAGAAAAAACTAAATTCTGATACACAAAATTGTATTCATTTTTTTGGGACTTTTCTCTAATGTTTTACAATTTTGGATCTCAAACGTGACAAGGGGCACCAGCTCAGCACTGTTTTTCTCGAGTCACGAGCCAAAAAGTTGAAAGCCACTGGATTAATCTGTAACAATTCATTTAGTTTTGTTTATAAGGTTATTATAGGTTTTTTTATGTAAAATCTCAATCTCAAAAGTAACTACAACTGTTGAATAAATGTAGTATAAAGTACAATAGCAGTATCAAGTAGCCTAGTATAAAATGGAAATATTCAAGTTAAGTACAAGTACCTCTAAATTGTACTCTAACTACAGTACTTGAGCAAAATGTACTTTTCACCACCAGACCTGTGATCCTCGTACCTTTGCGTTCGCTGTTTCCTCCTTTCAGAGTGATGGCCTGCAGTTTGTACTCTCCTGAGTTGTGGATGACGTCTTTCTTACTTTGGTCACACAGAGTGAACAGCTGCACACTGCTGGCACGGCGGAATAGTCTTTTCACTTGCATGGAAGAGTTCTCCGTCTTCTCGATAATCATTTCTGTGGAAAGGTGGAGGCAGGTGCTTTCAGAAAAGAAGGTGCCAAATAAGAACAGAGTGTAAAGTCTTGGCAAAGTCTCATAAGAGAGCTGAAGTCACATCCAGGCTAGCTTTCAGTTTTTCCAGATTGGACTGACAAAAAGTAACCCAATCAGAGCCTCGAACACGCCTAATTATCGTAAAAGTAGCCCAATGTTATATTTTTTATTTAGGAAAGGGTTTATGAATACATATAGAAGCAGGAAGAAAAATAATCAGGGTTACGATAACGGCAGAAATATAATAGAAGTCATGAAATGTTAGAGGTGCTGCACACTTAAACGTGTTTTTTGAGCTGTAAACTAAATGATATGACTGTACTGTGATGAAACACATCAGTGCTGCTGTTAAGATTGACATTTCTTACCAAGTTTACCGGCATTTCATGGAATTAAAAATGGCTTTAAATCAGCCCTGAACCTTGCAAGGCCAACGCTGACATAGAGAGTCAACCGGTTGGGACTATGTCTGAACTAACTGTCAGCCCTTGACTCATCCTTGTACTCGCCTTTTCTTTTTGAGCCATGACATGTATCCCTCGAACTAAGGCTCTGTGTAAGGATCTGTTCCATTTTTAGTTATTAGTGTTGTTGCCAGTGGGATAGTGAATGAGGTTTTCTTACTTCAGGAACAGAACCCGGAAGCTCTGGTTTCACTTCAGCTCTCTATAACGTTTAAAAGAACTTGACGGGAAACAGTGTTGTTACCCACCCTCCACCAGGCTGTCCATGATCACGCTGCAGAGCTCATCATCACTGAGCTTCCTGCCACCGCGAGTTAGGGACCTTTTCATCTTGTTCACCGTCAACAGCAGGTTAGCTACACACTGCATGGTGACTGGGTTGTGGGAAACCATCAGGTCCAGTCCCTCATTAAGTCTGAAGATCTCATCCTGAACATCCTGCACAGAACAGAGAACAGAGCAGAGATCACACACCACGTCCTCCTTAGGATACATAGGCCATAATTCATTCTGGGCCTCTCACACACATGTATTACCACTTACTCTTATTTTCAAACACACACATGATTTTCACTTCCACATACGTGTATTTAAACTCTCACATATACACACATCTCTTATAAACACACTGTATATTATCAGTCTCACATTTATACACTACAGTCTCACGGCATAATCACATATTGTAACTCTATCATACGGTACTTAACTCTCATATACGCATACTAGACTTTCACTGACACAGGTAGTTCCTCCCTAAAGGATAAATCTTTTTCTTATTGGCAACAAATCTCAAAACCGGTAATTCATGAATACTACTAACAAGTGTTGTGTGTGCATCCAAAGCCTGATATATCTCATTCCTGCGTGCCACTAGCTGATCACTGTCACGTCAGTTTCAGAGTCTTATTCTCCCAATTAAATTCATATAATATCAAATAATTTGAGCTTATAAATGTAATATTTTTGAATCAGGACCTTCAAGTAGCTTGTGAAAAATAAGGTTTACCAGATTAAGTAGCCTACAGCTGTTATTTCAATGTGTCTGATACATATTTAATCAACATTTAAGTAAATATAAGTATCAGACTTTATACTACTATTATATTAATGGACTCTGATCGGGGACATCCCTATTAAATAATTATATTGTTCTGTATTCATGCACACACATATTCTTTATCTGAAAGTGAGAATACATGTACATGAGTGTGAAAAGGTACATCTCTAACAGTAAAAGTACAGGAATATGAGAGTGAAAACACATGTACCTGAGAGGCCCAAAGTGAATTATAGCTTGCAATAATAATTCATCTTACCGTCAGGTTAAAGCAGCGGGACTCAGATCCTGTCTCGTCTGATTCGGGTGAGCTGGAACACAAAACAGACCTGTAATTAATCAATCTGACCAAGCCCAATATAACTGATATTTACTGTTTCTGTCATGTTTTTTTCACCAACACACGGACAAGATGCTGCTAAAGAGAAATGAAACACGACGGCTGACCACCTGAAGCTGTTCCCTTTTCAGTGGCGTCACTCAGGATGTAACTGTCTGACAGTTATTTTCAGGAACTCCTGCTTTCAGGTTCACCAGTGACTTGATAAAATATCTCACTTAAACACCAGTTTTGAGGTATTTGTACTTTACTTGAGTATCTCCATTTTCTGAAACTTTATCATTCTGCTCCACTACAGTTGAGAGGGGAATATTGTACGTTTTACTGCACTACATTTATTTAACAGCTTTAGTTACTTTGCAGATTCAGATTATTAAAACAAAATATAAATCAACTAATAAATTATGATGTATTATTATAAGTTAAGCTACCCAGCAGTATATAAAGTAATGAGAAGCAGCTCCATCTTAACCAGCAGCAACATTAAAGTGATGAACACATTAATGCATCAATAATTACAATCCAGTAATATGATAAACATTATTCTGAAACAGGCCATTCTGCATAATGAGTACTTTTACTTTTGGTACTTTATGCTAACACTTGTGTATTTTTACTTAAAGGCTAATTCCGGTATTTTTAAACCTGGGCTCTATTTTTATATATTTTGGGGTCTAAATGACTAATAGGTACAAAACCTTTTTGAATAGGTCCAGTAGATTGAAACAGGCTGCAACGTAATCCTTGAGGACAACTGTGCATCGCCACAGAGCTGAAAACAGGGCTGAAAACAGGGCTGTTTATCTGAACTCATGAAAAGTTAAACTTTTTTAGAGATACGTGGTTCTCACAGGACACATGGAGATCTGTTTTTGTGTTGCCAACTCTGGCGCTCCTGGCGAGCCACGCGCTCTCCCGTTCAGTCTTATGGCAAGCCAAAGGGATCAAATGTCGTCAGGTCAGCACACGTCCCTGGTACATAAAACGGCGCTTGGTAAAAAAAAACGTCGCTTTTTACGCCGTTTTTATTTATAACGCCGCTTTTTACGCCCGTAAAAAACATACAAAACGCCGCTTTTTACGGCGCTCGATGCATTGCTTTGGCTTTACTCTTCACTGATTAGTTACAAAACTCTGGATTTACTGGCTATGTAAAACAGGAAGGGCTCATTACCATACAAGAAAATGGCGTAAATAACGCTATTATGTACCTCACTAGAGCGCCGTAAAAAGCGGCATTTTGTATGGTTTTTACGGGCATAAAAAGCGGCGTTTTAAAATGTAACGGCGTAAAAAGCAGCGTTGTAAATAAAAACGGCGTAAAAAGCGGCATGAAAACTTGACGACATTTGATCCCTTTGATTCCCCATACAGTCTCACGCTCTCACGCTGCCCAAACAATTCTCACGCCAAAACACTGCGATGCTTGTCGCCGTGTTGATTGGACAGCTGCACCGGAGTCCAGAAGACATTCAAGCAAGCTAGTGAGTGAGTGAGAGAATGTGTGCATATATCAGGGCTTAGCGTGACGAGTTTATTCCTTTATAGGATGTTTGCCTTCCGAACTCAACATGCCAAATTCCACACCTGCTTATTGGGTAGAGTGGTCTTGACATGAAGACAAGACATGTTTAGGAACGTATTATTCAGGTATGTCTGTAGATTAAACTGCAGCAGCAATATTAATCCAGAAACATCAACGCTTTTACTGCAACATACTACTTAGTACTTAGTACTATTACTTTAAGTACATTTAGCTGATAATACTTTTACTTAAGTGAGGTTTTGAATGCAGGACTTTTACTTGTTGTGCAGTATTTTCATAGTGTGGTATTTAGTATTTAGTACTTTTGCAGTAAAGGATCTGAATACTTCTTCCACCGCTGTTTAACCGCTGTTAAACACAGATTTCATGCTCTCGCCTCCCCTAAACACATCAAGTATAATCTTAAATAACACGTTTTTAAGTTTGTAATCTTGATTTTTCCAATAGTCAATCAAGAAAGCATTTAGAGAGATTTAAAATTAAAGTCAGGCACAAACTAAAAGTATTCTTTCTTGAACTTACCTCTCTAAAGCTTGAGTCAGATCGAAGTCGCACATTGTCTCGATGGAAAATGATTACTTTCTCTCTGTGACTGATTGGACTGATGCTTCCAGTTGACGTGTCCTCCCACTTGTTGCACTGCCACTGAGCTTCTCTATATAGGCAGCAGCAGCCTCTTCCTGCTTCCTTCCAGCTACCTGGTTGTAGTTGTGGTTTCACAGACAAACTTTATCCCATCATGACATCAGAAACCACAGTGAAGGCCCACGCTAACATTTAACAATGCAAATGGAACATTTCAAAACACGCTCGCCACTTAACACCCTTTATTGAAGATTATACAATGAGTAAAACCTGTTGTGATGATTCAGAAATCATTAAATCTGCTGGTTAGAGAACGTATCGTCTGTTTTGTTTTTGTTCATTTTCTGAAACAGGACACAATAACAAGACAAATGCATTCAAACAGTTTGTACTCTATGAGAGGAACTAATAAATAATTGGCCGTTCGCTAAGCCCTGTCAGCCTCAGTTCCTGTTGCTTCGTCCGTCTAACCTTTCTGTCACTTCTTTAGCTGACGACCGTGGATTTTGTTGGCAGAGATGGCGACTGTGGCTTGTAGATTTCATCAGCTGTAGCTAAAACTCTGGGAGTTAAAATGAGAAGCATGTAAAGGGTTCAGACCGTGTTCAGACCGTTGGTAGCCCTGTGTGGAAAAGCACAGCCCTCTCATTCATTTGAATGGAACCAGACAGTCAGTGCAGCAGGGTGCCAACGCAGGGTTGTCCAGCAAAAAGTTGAACCTGGCTCAACTTTTGACACAATGCAACCTGACGCCGTCTGGCAAGGTGCTGCGTTGGCCAAGCACATTTCTGGTACATTACTTTAAACCGTGAACCCCGTGTTGAACTACTGTTTACCTCGTGATCGTCGTGACGAAAGATAAAATAATTGCCTGAGTTTCCAGAGTTGTAAAATCCTGTCTGTGAGTTTTACAAACAGTGTTTGGTACAGGGTTCTTTGGTGTCAGATAAGCCTTTAAACCCAATAATCTGTATGGATCATGTTTGATTGGTCCTGTTTTTTCTGTTGAGCTGCATTTGTCATGCTTCCACGTTGGAAAGCCGCGTCACCAGCATACGTAGTTACTGACGCCTACGTCGTTACAGCAACCCATGCAGATCGGTTGGTGATGTCCGGACACGCAAATCCGATCTGATCACTTGCAAATAACAGTGCGGACAGTCTGTCTTGAAGACCCTAACTTGAGAAACAAATCTGATTTGCCTGCAGTCTGAACAAAGCCATTGAGATCAGATCGCTCAGACCACATTCGGAGGTGGTATGGACCGCATATGGCCACATTGTTTTAGCAGTGTGTACGTGAATGTTTCCTGGGCCACATTGAAGAACCGCCTATTCAACCGACGTCCTCTGCGTAAGAGGAAGTACGTACTCATTTGCGCACCAAAAGCATCGTATTAAAGTGCGAAACAACTCTCAGGGAGTTTCCTGATGGACACATAGCTTTACTTGTTGCTAAAGTAACCGCTAACTGCTGTTAACTGTAGCTGCCGTTAGCTCAGTTAGCCGTGCAGCTAGCAGTCCTATATACACTAGCTGACTGCCCGGGGTGAGAGCTCGGAGCACCGGGGGGAGAGTTGGTGTTGTTTCATCGGTACCTTAAACAACACACAGCCATCGGCGCAGCCCAGTGTTGTTTTACCGCAGGGCTGTTTGTGGGCTGAATGCTAAAAGACTTAGCAGTTGATGATCCATGTAGAAGACACAGAGTTAAAGGAGCAGCATTGTTCGTAGCTTTAAGGTTGTTAAAATCATCTTATTCCACACTGTCTGACAGTATCTCTTATATATTGTGTAACATGTTGTAACATGTAGCTCTATGGCTGAAATATTCAAACCCAAGACTTCATGTTGTTTATCCCTGCATTATTCCACAAAATGGAAATATCCCAACTTGTAAAGGGATAGACGCTAATATTTTCAAGCACTGGCCCAACGGGCCACCAAGCTCCAAGAATATCCAGTTGATTAAACTTGTTGGCCACAGGGGGCCACCTACATGGAGTATTTGGTGGCCACAAACTAACTTTTTTGTGGCCACGGGCCATCGGGCCATGGTTACTGTCAAACCCTGTTGTACATCATTTCAGACACATTTGCCTGAAATTTAGCCCGGCCTAGTCGGTATCTTTGGGATCTCTGCTAGAACTTAAAATGAGGCTTTATGGGTTTGAACAATGTTTGGCTGCATAGCATGAGTGAAAAGATTTCCCTTTGTTTGCATAAATAACTATTTTGAATTAAATACAATCAGAAATTTTACATTTAGCTTCTGGTTCACTGTTTTACTCTCGCTGCATATGATTTTATGTGGTTTTGTTGTGGATGAGTCTGCCGGTAATATGAGCTCATCTGACCCAGAAAAAACTCTCCCCCCCACCTCCAGGTCCTGCACTGGCAGGTGGTTAGTTAGCTGAGGATGAGTGAAAAGGTTAAGAGAAAAACATGCCATATATCATATAGTGTCATCACTGGATACAGAACAAAACATGTTTTGTGGTTTCAGTCTCAGGATGCTCTCACCAGCTTTTGACAGAAACTATTGTGGTTGCAAATACTTCATTACATGCTGAGATATATTTGTTGTGAATGCTGGATTTTACAGATCAATCAGCGGTTTGTTCAACCTTTACAGGCACCACATTTGTCAGACACAGAGTGGTGTTTGTGCTATGATGTCAGTTTCCTCTGCACAAGAGTCAACACTGGGAAATTCCCAAGTCTGGTTGAGGTGTGAGGATGGTACACGGGTGACGGGTTAAATGGACTAATAAAATGAAAACGTTCACTAAAACATCAACAAGAACACAAAACACAGCCAGATAGTCGTCCAATATGTAGGTGGTGAGACGGTTTTAGAAGGACTGTAAACCAAAACAGCAGAAGAGTAAATATGAGAAATATTCACCATGGATTCAGCTTTTGGATGGATGGATGGAGTTGAAGCCAAAACTTAAAAGGTTCTGTTCACCCAAATTAACCCAAACCCAATAATGTTTTCTTACTTCTCTTCAGTGGCATCTAGTCATTATAGATAGTTTTGGTTTTATCTGGCCAAGTTCTGAGATTTCTGTCTCTGAGAATTTTGCCTCCACCAGAATACTGTGGCAATGAGGGGAATTCCCTCTTGTCTTGGCTCTGTGAGGCTTTACTTTGTCACAGCTGCGCTTTGAGCTAAATGCTTACATCAGCATGCTAACATGTTGATGTTTAGCAGGTATAATATTTACCATGTTCACCATCTTAGTTTTGCGTGTTAGCATGCTAATATTTGCTAATTAGAAGTAAACACAAAGTGCAGCTGAGGTTGATGGGAACTTCAGTAGTTCTGCAGGTATTTGGTCATAAATCAAAGTAACGTTAAAAAAGTTGACCTGATGATGGCGCTACATGAGAAGTCAGAGGATCACAAACGTTATTACAATTCATTCTGAGGGGAACATCAATGTCTGAACCAAATTTCATAGCAATCCATGAAATAGCTGTTGAGACATTTCACTTAAGACCGCAAATGTCAACCTCGTGATGGCGCTAGAGGAAAAAAACTAAGGATCACCAAAGTCATTAGGATACATCATCTGGAAACCATGAATGTCTGTACAAAATGTAAAGTCAATTTTGTGCCTATCCATCTAGCAAATGTGGATATATTTCACTGAATGATTGATACATTTTACCTGCTAGAGGCACTAGAAGAAAAGTCAGAGGATATCCAAAGTCAGTAGGATTCATTCTCTGGGGACCATGAATGTTTGTATAAAATTTCATGGAAATGATTTTTATTTTCATTCTCCCGTCTATTCTGCTTTCATGTAACACCAAGCTAACTGCCAGCAATCAGAAAGGAAGCATTACAACCTTAAACTGCATTGAATACTCTCTTGAAGTCTGTGACAAAGTGCAGCTTGCATTTAGTGTTTATTGAATTTGTTTGTTTATTATTTATAATTTATTTGAATCTGTTTTGCTGAGATTGGGGGAGGGCGACAGTTGTTATATTTGTCACTTTCAAAGAAGATTTAGAGCTGGACTTTGACGCAATCTTTAAGGAAAGTCCATGCCCTGGTATTTCAATCAGCCCCACGTCTCTGTGCATTTTAACAACCACAAACATGGGGGGGGGGGGATTACGGTGAAATTGGAATTTCCAAGACAGACAGTCACCAGAAACGGAAAGAAATACTACAGATATATACTGCAAATGGAATGTGTTCATTTTGTTGCAGCCTTGATGAGTTTAGCCCGATGTAAAAAGTTAAAGTATAAAGTATATTTCAAAGTTTCTAGTGTAGCAGGAGATGAATTATAGACCAGTATAAATTACAATATACACAGCTGGTTGTCTGACAAGAAGCCGACCACTGATGCGGATGTTGCTGTGGCAGGAAGCGGTGCAGGTTGTCCACATGATACACTCAGAGGCAAGTTGCTGTTGAATGCTTACTTTCGCTGCTTACAAGTGTTAGTACAGCTGTGAGTAACAGAGGGACCAAAACTGACACTACAAAGCTTCACCTAATCAACATGAAATCAGGGCTTCAGCAGAAATACACTGCTCAAAGCAACGAAGGGAACACTTAAATCACACAGTGGATCTCGATGAAGGAAATATTCAAATTGAAAATCTTCACTGATATACACTGTGTAATTCGGTGAGAACAAAATGACGTAAGAATGGTCAATGGAAACCAAACTCATCAACCCACTGAGGGCTGGATTCAAAATCACACCGAAAATCAAAGTGAAAAATCAAAATCACAGGCTGATCCAACTTGCGTAAATTTCAACAACAACTCATAATGTGGCTCAGTAGTGTGTCCCCATGTGCCTGTATGCACTCCCAACAACGTCTGGGCATGCTCCTGATGAGACGGTGGAATGTGTCCTGGAGGATCTCCTCCCAGACCTGGACCAGGGCATCAGTGAGCTCCTGGACAGTCTGTGGCGCTACTTGGCGACGTCGGATGCGCCAATACATAACGTCCCAGAGGTTCTCAATCGGATTCAGGTCTGGGGAACGTGAGGGCCAGTCAATGTAATCAATGCCTTCATCATCCAGGAACTGCCTACACACTCTGGCCACATGAGGCCGGGCATTGTCCTGCACCAGGTGGAACCCAGGGCCCACTGCACCAGCATAAGGTCTGACAATGGGTCTGAGGATTTCATCGGTACCCAACAGCAGTCAAGACTCTTTCACGTCTGTCACATGTGCTCAGTGTGAACCTGCTCTCATCTGTGAAGAGAACAGGGCACCAGTGGCAAAGCTGCCAGTTCTGGTGTTCTCTGGCAAATGCCAATCGAGCTGCACGGTGCTGGGCTGTGAGCACAGGTCCCACTAGAGGACGTCGGGCCCTCATGCCACCCTCATGGAGTCTGTTTCTGACAGTTTGGTCAGAAACATTCACATGAGTAGCCCCGCTGGAGGTCATTTTGTAGGGCTCTGGCAGTGCTCCTCCTGTTCCTCCTCGCACAAAGGAGCAGATACCGGTCCTGCTGCTGGGTTGTTGCCCTTCTACGGTCCTGTCCAGCTCTCCTCGTGTAATGGCCCGTCTCCTGGTATCTCCTCCACACTCTGGAGACTGTGCTGGGAGATACAGCAAACCTTCTTGTGACGGCACGTATGGATGTGCCATCCTGGAGGAGCTGGACTACCTGTGCAACCTGCATGGGCTTCAGGTATCGCCTCATGCCACCAGGAGCGACAAGAGCACTAGCAAAATGCAAAACTTGAGGAAATCAGTCAGGAAGGATCAGGAGAGAGAAATGGTCCGTGGCCACCACCTGCAAAACCATTCCCTTTTTGGGGGTTGTCTTGCTGTTGTCTCTCCTGTCCACATGTTGTCGCTTTCATTTGCACCAAAGCAGATGGATTTGATTCACAATCACTTACGCTTCCTAACTGGACAGGTCGATATCCCAGAAGTTTAATTGACTGGGTGTTATACTGTGATGATTAAGTGTTCCCTTAATTTCTTTGAGCAGTGTACATCTACACCAGAACTTTTAAGAAACTCAGGCTACAGCCACACTGATACGTTTTCATTTTAAAACCAAAACGATCTCCGTCCACACGAGCGCTTTATCACTGTTTCAGAAATAATCTCCGTCCATACTACACGCCTGAAAACGCACATCACATGACCATGCACGTGTGCACGTGCCGGTGTAAACAGGAAGCAGATTGTCGGCTCTGCGGCTGGAAATACTACGAACGATGGAGAAAAGTAAGAGCAGAGATTTCTCTGCTTGGACCGACGACCAGGTGAAACTGTTACTGACAGGAAGTGATGTGATTTGTTCTCCATGTTAAATTAACCGCTGGGAGTCAAGGCTGATGGCGTTTGTTTTCTTCCGGAAAAGGGTCATGTGATAGGAGCGTGACGAATCAGGGAAGGACAAGTCGTGGCTGATAAGACCCAATCAGGAAGTGAATGTGGATGTCTGCGTCATTGTTTTAAAACGTCTCTGTTTCCGCCCGTCTTCACTAAAACACAGTCTGGAGTTTTCAAACTAAAATGGGGTCAGCAGCGTTTTAAAAGGTCTCAGTTTTAGTGGTTATAAAACGCCGGAGTCGTGTGGACGCTAGGAGTAAACATAGCAAAAGTTAAGTGTAAAACAAAAACGTAGTAGTGTGGATGGAGCCTTAGCAACCCTGCAGTATATTTACACCGTTAATTCAGGGTTTATTGATTTTTTGAGGCATTTGACATCTGAGAGACAGATTAAAAAAATAATAGTCTATGCAGCTGGGGCCGAGATATCAGGACTTTTAGTTCCTAGTGCGGATCAGGATCCAAAAACACTGGATCGTACAATAGCATCTTTCCCTGCTGCACAGGTCTTGACATGATAAAGTGGCCTCTACGGCGGCCCAATGTGCAAGAAAACGTGATTCAGTGCCCTTAAAACGGAGATCTTACAATAGCGTCTTTTCCTGCTGCCTGGTAAACACTTTCAAACTTTCTTTTTATTCCCCAAACTTTATTTACTGAATTTCCAAACAAATAATAGATAACAAGTTGCACGTCGAGCTTCAATTCAGATTTTAAATAGAAATTAACAAAAAACACAATATACACACACAACAAAAGGGTTTAGTCACCAGTGAGGAATAAAATGTTGCATAGTTACAGAGCAAATCTAAATATAAATATCTATATGTACATACTGTATACTGTACATGTGTAGTAGTGAACACAACAATGTAAATAATTCAAATAAATTAACTAAGAGTGCAGAATATGGCCTGAGAGTTTGTCAGTCAAGGAGACAGCACACTCATTGTACGCGTTACAATTCAATAACGGTAAATTAGAACAAAGTTAGCTAGAAGGTGAGAGACTGGCTGCTGAATATTTCCCTCAGGACTCCATGATTCACCTTTCACTTCACTTCAGAACCAAAAGTGGAAGTTGAGTTGAGCGCTGCGGTGCACTGATGTGACAGGTTGCACTCGATCACAGGAGTTTGAACGTCTGGCACACGAGAACATGATACCTGCAGTTCAACACAACAGCTCTGCCACAAAGTCTACTTCTTACAACGTTTATAAAGTTCAGTTTTTGTTGGAAATGTGTAAATTCAATTACATGTTTATTACTGAGGTCGGAGTTAAAGGTGGTGTTGAACCAGCAGTCCAGCCCAGCACCATCACTAACTACGCCCTCAATGCTAAAACATAATTTAATTATCACCTGTATGACAGTGTCAACAAAAACCGAACATTAAAGGCACCATGTAAGTCGACTTTATGGCAGAACAAATTGCATCAGACTGTACAGGTGTCCCTAATAAAGTGGCCACTGAGTGTATATTAGCCTTCTCCCACAACCTGAGTATGAAGCAAACTCTGAGTTAACCACCAAATACCACAATGATAATGATGATGATCAATACTTGGATAAATCAACTTCAGACTACACAGAGCTGCTGTTTCCAGTTCAGCCTTTCTGTTGCTCTGTCAGGCTCAATTCAGAATATACAGAAATAAATCACAGAGGATCTGAAAACCACATTTACAAAGAAACAAAACGGATATGAAACCCTTTTGGAGAAGATTAAACTCTATCTTTAAATTTAAAAACAAGCGAGGTTGTATAGATGACCCCTGGATAGATAAAGTAAAGTTTTGGGCTTCTCTTCAGTTCATGAGTTCATCAATCAATCAATCAAAGAAGAGTTTAATGATGAGTGAATGGATGCTGATATTTAGTGCATTTATTGTGTAAAAGTAAACTTAGTTGTAAGCTTATAGTTTATCATTTATTCATATGTTAATCATCATTTGCTTGTATACTTATTAGTATTTAGTAATTAGATGCTTATGTATTTACATTTAAGTAGTTAGTAGTTGTCTCCAGTCTAATGTGTGTGTGCTGAGTAACGTGACTCTTGTATAAGAGGTCAAAAGGTCAGCCATATGGTGGAGTATAGGTCCTTATATAGAGATGTTTTTTCTGCTCTCCAAGTCAAGGGTCCTGATATGTTTTTGGACAGTTCCTATAGGTCTAAACCTATCGAACTATGTAACATTGACCAATGGAAAAGAGTTTCTTTGTTTCCAGAATACTATAAAAGCTGTGTTCTCGTATTTCCTCCTGGCTGATAGCTGATGACTTCTGTGTGTCCGTCTCCTATTGTACAATACATGTTTGTCAACCTGGCGACCTGCAAGTGTTTCCTGCGTTTTGTTCAACTTTAAGAGTATCGGCAGTTTTCCACGACAGTTGCCACAGTTATCTGTAACAATCTGGCTACAAGAGCTGGAAAAGACTGGACATGCGAGTGAGTTGTAACACCTTAAGTTAAATAAATGTTTCAAACATGCAGCTTCTGCCACTCTAACTGCAGTGCTATTAATATAAACATACAGACGCACACTGCATTCACTAAAGAAAAATAAACTGGAGACCTCGTCTTGTAATTATGACTTCTGTGTCTCATGATTATGAGATAACAGGTCGGCTTTTACGTTTATCTCCACTGCAATGCAGCTTTTTTCCAACTATGCTCCCAGAGAGGCAGGCTCTTAAAAACATATCTATTTAACCTCGCACCACCTCTTATGTTGTGCTTCACATGGAGTCCCACATGCTGTTTTTAAATTACCTTGCTCCCGAACAAACAGAGCGACTTCAAGCGGGTCAGAGTGTTTTCCACCTGAACAGTCGGACTTCAGATGTCTGCACAGTGTCGACATACTGTAATATTAACACCATCCACATCACTCAGTGACATTTCCGTCTCCCAGTGTCTCAAACTAAGGAGGAAATAAAAAGCAAATTAAATCAGGCAGCACCATCACGCCTCTGTGTTCTCCAATAGCAATGATTGATAACCACCTAAACCTTTTCTCATAGAAACAGAGCGCAACGCGTCACACTCTGAAAACCTCGCCCACCGGAGGGGAAAACAATCGGCGCCACAATCTGCAACTAAGGGCTGAAACACTAACAAAATGCCTGCAGCAGCTAAAAACATTAGATTTCAGCAGGTCAGAGGATTATTTATATATTTATATAGGACAAACTCAATACTGTGGGTCTGTCTCAGTGTCCCTTCTCATGCTAAGCTACTGTAGTTAGTTAATGCACTCAAACATAATACTGCAGGGTAAGGTCAGAGAGGTCAAATAAATCATAATCAATATTACAGTATTATGTATAAGTCAATCAAAGTCAGTCATATTGATAATGGTCAGGTAAAGTCAGGTTCAGTCAGGTTCAGTCATAATCATGATGTAGTCATGTTGTTGGATGTGGGCATAATCACAGAAGTCTTGTATTCTTAATGAAGTGCAGCAGCTGGCAGTGGGAGGTCAGAGTGTATCAGACAGAGAGTATTATTCTGAGGACAGTGGGAAAGAGTCCTTGAGTGAAAACAAGCAGTTCCTCAGTTGATACAAAAAAAAGGAAGGAAACTGTGGAGTCTGGCTCAGAACAAGAGTGAAAACATCACAGAAATTAGGCCGAGGTCAGCAGGTGGTTATACAGCTTTGAGCCCACAGAAGGAGGGTGAAGATGGCTGTAAGAGAAGATGTGTGTGTTGGATTGTCAGTTACTTCATGGACTGACTCAGGTGTGTGTGTGCTTGTACGCTTGACTGTTGGTTGCTCCATGAACTAACTCGGGTTTGCTGTACTTGTTGATTTGTCAGTAAACTCTATTCATATTTGAACTCTTTTGACTCAGTTGAATTATTTTTGAGTATTGAAGTGTACTTATAGTGTGGTGAAGATCCTGAAGACATCTGGCCCATCTTTGGGATTTTTTCTACCACACCATGCACACCCATACATACCCATGCACGTCCATGCACACCCATGCACACCCATGCATGCCCATGCACGCCCATACACACCCATATATACCCATGCACACCCATGCACGCCCATGCACGTCCATGCACACCCATGCACGTCCATGCACGTCCATACATACCCATACACACCCATATATACCCATGCACACCCATGCACGCCCATGCACGTCCATGCACACCCATGCACGTCCATGCACGTCCATACATGCCCATGCACACCCATGCATGCCCATGCACGTCCATACATACCCATGCACACCCATGCACGCCCATACATGCCCATGCACACCCATGCACGTCCATACATGCCCATGCATGCCCATGCACGCCCATACACACCCATATATACCCATGCACACCCATGCACGCCCATACACACCCATACATACCCATGCACACCCATGCACGTCCATGCACGTCCATACATACCCATGCACATCCATGCACGCCCATACACACCCATACATACCCATGCACACCCATGCACGTCCATACATGCCCATGTACGCCCATGCATGCCCATGCACGCCCATACACACCCATACATACCCATGCACACCCATGCATGCCCATGCACGCCCATACACACCTATACATGCCCATGCACACCCATACATGCCCATGCCATAACACTACCTCCACCATGTTTGACAGATGATGTGGTATGCTTTGGATCATGAGCCGTTCCTTTCTTTCTCCATACTCTTCTCTTCCCATCATTCTGGTACAAGTTAATCTTGGTTTCATCTGTCCAAAGAATCTTGTTCCTGCCAGGCTTTTTTAGATGTTTTCTGGCAAAGTCTAATCTGGCCTTTCTGTTCTTGAGTGTTACCAGTGGTTTGCACCTTGTGGTAAACCCTCTGTATTTATATTCATGAAGGCGTCTCTTGATTGTAGACTTTGACATTGATACGCCTGCCTCTTCGAGAGTGTTCTTGACTTTGCTAGATGTTGGGAAGAATTCTGCGATCATCCACTTTAGTTGTCTTCTGTGGTCTTCCAGGCCTTTCGGTGTTGCTGAGCTCGCCAGTGCATTCTTTCTTTTTAAGAATGTACCAAATTGTTGATTTGGCCACTCCTAAGGTTTCTGCTATCTGTCTGATAGGTTTGTTTTGTTTTTTCAGCCTCCTTCACTTGCACTGACACCTCTTTGGACCGCATATTGAGATTTCCCATGAACAGCTACCAAATGCAAATTCAACACTTGGAATCAACTCCAGACCTTTTATCTGCTTAATTTATCATGAAATAACGAAGGAACAGGCCACACCTGGCCATGAAACTGCTTGTCAGTCAATTGTCCAATTACTTTTGAGCTCTGAAAATGGAGGGACCATGTATATAATGATAATGATAATAATAATAATAATAATAATGATAATAATGAATTGTATTGCGGAAATTTAACAACACCGATAAATACATATTGGAGATCTATTGGTTTTACAAGTTTTGGGAAAAACCTGGGAATATAACTGGTGAGTTATGTTAAGAATTTTGATTATTGTAGCACAGTAGGCATTTCAGTGCTGAATTAAATTATTGCAGGATGCAATGACTGTATTACAAGAGGGAATGTCAAACTCAGAGACAAAGTGCTCTGATGAAGTTATTTGAATTATCCGTTCAGATAATAATTGATTAAAACATATAAAAAGTGGAGATTAATAACATCAACAAAGGGATCAGTAAATTCTTAATAGTGTGAAAACTGATTGTAGCAACAAGTGGACATTTTTTAAACTATTAAATAAAGTAATAGTAACAAAAATTAATTATCAGACTTTTTCCAAAATGGGATCAGGTAGCAGTAAGAT